>JADRCD010214713.1:0-53708 GCA_019843815.1 Montemys delectorum | reverse complement strand
AGAGAGAGAGAGAGAGAGAGAGAGAGAGAGAGAGAGAGAGAGAAATGTCTCTGTGTGTATGTGTATTAGTCAGGGTTCTCTAGAGTCACAGAACTTATGGATGGTCTCTATATAGTAAGGGAATTTGTTATCATGACTTACAGTCTGTAGTCCAACTCCCCAACAATAAAGTTCAAGAATCTAGTGGTTGTTCAGTCCCACAAGGCTAGTAGATTCCAACCGATGTGCTGGCAAGTAAATGCAAGCCTGTGACAAAGAGTGAATATTCCTTCCTTCAATGTCCTTAGGTAGGTCTCTAGCAGAAGGTGTGGCTCAGATTAAAGGTGTCTATCACTACACCTGGATCTGGGACTTGTTTTATCCCAGGCTGACCTTGAACTCAGAGATCTCCTTGCCTTAGTCTCCTGGGATTCATAGCCACTGTGCTTTAAGATCTCCATGTCAAGATCCAGGTCAGAAACTTGAATCTCCCAGCCTCAAGATCTGAATCACAGGTGAGCCTTCCAATTCTGGATTGTAGTTCATTCCAGATGTAGTCAAGATGACAACCAGGAATAGCCATTACTTACATACATACATACATACATACATTCTCTCTCTCTCTCTCTCTCTCTCTCTCTCTCTCTCTCTCTCTCTCTCTCTCTCTCTCTCTCTGTATATATATATATATGTATAGTTTAATTTCTGCTAAAGTGATACTCTGAAAAAAAGAAATATAA
Organism: Montemys delectorum; assembly: GCA_019843815.1. Classification (NCBI taxonomy): domain Eukaryota; kingdom Metazoa; phylum Chordata; class Mammalia; order Rodentia; family Muridae; genus Montemys; species Montemys delectorum. Next base: position 52,989 of record JADRCD010214713.1, on the reverse strand, counting down.
AGAAAAGATTTATTTTACCTCACAGTTCCAGGTTCAATCCACATTAGTTGGAAAGTTGTAATGGATAAAGTTTGAAGCATGCCCAATCCAGAGCAGAGAGAAATAAAATAAATGGATGCATGTTCACCTGCTTGGGTGTGCTTAGCCTGATTTCTTCACACGTACATGGTTTATAAACTCTTACCTAGGGAATGGTGCCACTCACAGTGGGCTGGGACTTTCCACATCAATTAATTAAAACAGTCCCCCACAGACCAACCCTACATAGACAAATCATCATAGAGAATTTTTTCCCACATTATTCTAGGACCTAGAATCTAGGTCATGTCAAGTTGTCATTTAAAGCTAATACCTAATAAACATAATACATAATAAACACCCAAAACACAGAGGCAGCAGGCATTTGTGTCCATTCACAATTCTATGGGTGAGCAAAGAGGGCAAGGCTTCAATTGAACTGGACAACTCCCCTCAAGTGTGTCCCTCATATAGCTACAACCATCTGCAGTGTGATTAAGGCAAAATAGCTGAAGGGGCCACCAGCACATGCATTATGCTGGGTACTAACCTCAAAGCAATCTGTGCTGTGTGGCCTGGCCTCCGGTTGTGGTCTGTCCAGGCTACTGTTCATACAGTGCTCCAGCAGGCAAGAACAGAGACTGTGGCATCTTCCGTGACATTCGTCTGGAGCGGCATATTACTTTCTCTGCATTCCCATGTCGAGGCCAGCCCATGTTCAGGAGGTAGACGCAAGGGTTCCAAAGCCACTCTATGAAGAATCATGTACCCATGGTGCCAATTCCTGCCTCTATTTGGCAGCTTGCCAATCTGACTTTAATGGGGATGTCAAATGATTTATCACCAAGTGTGATGCTTGCTAGCTGTTTCTAATGGATTCTCTTACTTTTAGCAAGTGTGTTTCTAGTCTCTGGCTACTCACATTTTATATCAGAAATGAATATGCAATTTTAGCGTCTGTTTCCTGGCACCCTAACAGATGACCATACGCACTTTTTACTAACCTTTTCATGTAATAAATTACAGTAATATTCCCACCCTTTCTGTCACATGGTCCACCGCATCTGGCCATTAGGCATGGATTCCTTGTGGGTGGAACCACGTCTGATCCTCAGGCCCTGGCATCCTGCAGATTCATGTGATGTGTGCTGCAGAGTGTTGTAGCGACCGTCATTTAAATTCCACGCCACATTCTCGTTCTCTCAGTCAGATCAGTTGGAGCATGGAGATGACATTCCTTTTTTTCTATTTCTAGAAGTCTCACGAGCATCCCACCTGTGTGTCACGAGCATCACCCAGGTGTGTCCCACCTGTAAGGCTTCAATTCCTCCTCCCTCTCCCCCTCCCCCTCCCCCGCACCTCGTTTCTTTTCTCCTTATAACCTCTGCAAACCCGGAGCTAGTTCAATAATGAGAGCTGCCTCTGGGAACCCCAAGGAAGCCGGCACTGCTTCTGTTTTGAAAGGTCCTTCTCCCTCACTTGAAGTTGCTCTGCTTCCCCCCCCCCCTGCTAGTTGTAGGTAATAAGTAACTGTACAGAATAGTTAAAAAAAAATGAAGAAGGGACCTCTAGGTAGGTTGCAATGGGAATTTTGCTTCCCAGGTTTTAATTTTTCCCTTGTGATTTTCAACATTTCACAGGAAAAAAAATGAAGCAACTCTTTTTTTTTTCAACTTTTTTAAAAGGGAAAATAGCATCAGCCTCCTTGCTGGTGTGTCTCCCTCGAGTAGGGGAGCTCGGTGTAACACTATTACCATGGAAAACCTAGGCTCGGGGTTGCTATTTCTCAGCTGAATGCACAGATGCATCCTTGACCCAGAACCATGAAGAAGGCCCAGAAAGGGCATACCGACCGTGGTCACAGGGGGAGGAGAGTGACAGCTGGAACCCAGGCCCCCTGAGCCTACACTTCCATGTTGTTGCTAGACTCAGCACTGAGGGCATCTGCTGAGCCAGAAGGCAGAGACTGAGGGTGGATTGGAAGGATGAGCTGTGCATTAGTCAGAGCTTTCTAGAGGAGTAGACAGGATAGAACAAATATATGTTATAAAAGGGGTTTATCAGATTGGCTTACAGGATACAGGCTAGGTCACACAACAATGGCCATCTATATGCTGGACAGGCAAAGAGCTCAATCCATGATGCTGGATTTCTAAGCCATCCCAATCCAGTGCTGAAGGCCTGGGATATTCTTGGGCAATTCCTACAGGAAGGCCAGGGAGTATGATGTTGGGAAAGAATGCCCACAGCAGCAGCAACAGATAAACCCAACATCAAGAAGCAAGGGCACCCGGGCGGTGGTGGTGCACGTCTTTAATCCCAGCACTTGGGAGGCAGAGGCAAGCAGATTTCTGATTTCGAGGCCAGCCTGGTCTACAGAGTGAGTTCCAGGACAGCCAGGGCTACACAGAGAAACCCTGTCTTGAAAAACAACAACAACAACAACAACAACAAAACAAGACAAAACAAAACGAAACAAAACCAAGGGCAGACAATTGAGTAGGTTGCTTTTCCCTGGTGTTTCTTTACATCTGAGCTGCTGCTGGGACACTCTCTTAATCATTCCTGGAAATGTCCCCGACAGCAGCTTAGTCTAATCACTGGTGGAAAATTGCTAGCCACACAAGATAGGAATTTCATTTTCAGATGAGGATTGTATTTGGTCGTCTGTGAATTTGTGAGTGGGATACAGAACTTTGGAAATGATGCTAGATGCTGTTTTGTCTCTCTTCATTATTGTCCATGTGGGTGTATGGTATGTGTGAGAGAGGGGTGTGTGTGCATGCACGAGTGCAGGTCAGGTCAGAGAACAACTCTGGGAAGTACATTCCATCCACTCACTTTGTCAAAGTAGGCTATCTTTTATTTCTGTTGTGCACTATACTCCAGGCTGGCTAGCTTGTGAACATCTAAGATACTCTTTGTCTCCACCTCTTATTTAATCATAAGAGTGCTGGGATTATATGTGTGTGCTCTTGCATCTGGCTTATTATGAGGATTTGAGGTATGGAACTCACTGAAGTCATTAACTTTGTATGATATACCAGCTAGCCCTTCCTTCCCTCCTTCCTTCCTTCCTTCCTTCCTTCCTTCCTTCCTTCCTTCCTTCCTTCCTCCCTCCCTCCCTCCCTCCCTCCCTCCCTCCCCCCTGTCTCTCTGTCTCTCTGTCTCTGTCTCTCTCTGTCTCTCTCTGTCTCTCTCTTTCCTTTACATCCCGGTTGAAGGCCCCTCCCTTCTCTCCTCCCAGTCTCACCTTCAAAAACCCCTCTCCCCATTCCCTCCTCCTTCTCCCCAGAGAAGGGGAAGTCCCCCATGGATACCAACCCATCCTAGGGCAGTCTTGGCACATTAAGGTGCAGCAAGACTAGGTACATTTTCTCTCACTGAGGCATGACAAGGCAGTCCAGATAGAGGTAGGGGATCCAAAGTCAGGCAACAGAGTCACAGACAGCTGGTGCTCCAATTGTTAGGGGACCCACATGAAGACTAAGCTTCAAATATGTAGGGGGGCCCATGTCCAGCCCCTGCATGCTCTTTTGTTGGTGGTTAGTCTCTGTGAGCCCCCATGGGCCCAGGTTAGTTGACTCTCACAAGTAGGTCTTCTTGTCGTGTCCTCAACCTCTCTTGCTCCCTCAATCCTATCTCCCACTCTTCCACAACACTCTTCCTCCTAATTTTTGGCATTTGACCAACTCCATCACCCCTTCAAGCTAAAGCTCTTGGAGAGATCATGAATACAAGGTGCATACCTAAACATAATAAAGGCACTATACAGCAAGCCAATAGCCAACATCAAATTAAATTTAGAGAAACTTAAAGCAGTTCCACTAAAATCAGGAACAAGACAAGGCTGCCCACTCTCTCCATATCTATTCAACATAGTAAGTACTTCAAGTTCTATCTGGAGCAGTAAGACAACTAAAGGAGATCAAGGGGATACACTTGGAAAGGAAGAAGTCAAAGTATCGATCTTCACAGATGACATGATAGTATACATAAGTGACCGCAAAAATTCTAACAGAGAACCCCTGCAGCAGATAAATACCTTCAGTAAAGTGTCTGGATACAAAATTAACTAAAAAAAAAATCATGAGCCCTCCTTTATACAAACAATGAATGAGTGAGGAAGAAATTAGAAACACAACACCCTTCTCAATCGCCACAAATAATATAAAAAAAAATCTTGGTGTAACTCTAAATGAGCAATTACAGGCTTTATGTCAACTTGACACAAGCTACAGACATATAGAAACAGAGACCATCGATTAAGAAATTGTCCTTATCAGATTACCCTGGGGTAAGGGTAAGGCTGTGGGACATTTTCTTAATTGGTGTTTGATGTAGGAAGACCCAACCCATTGTGGGCGCAGTCATCCCTGCTTGGGTAAGTGTATGAGCAATCAAACTGGGCAAATCACAAGGAGCAAGCTAGTAAGCAGCCTCTGCATCAGCTCCTGCCTGCAGGTTCCTACCCAGTTTGAGTTCTTGCTCTGCTTGCATTTGATGATGAACTGTGATAGGGAAGAGTAAGCAAATTAAACCTTTCCTCCCCAGGTTGCTTTCGGTCATGGTGCTTATCACAGCAATAGTAATCTTAACCAGCTAAGACACACAGAAAGAGCCCTTTACCTGCTGAGCTACCTCATTGGCCATGTTTAGTATAGTTTATGACTCGGCAGTGACACGGTGTAGTTCCTACAAGATATCAGATAGGAAGATGTCCACCTGAGTTGTCGGGAGAGTTCCATGTCCTTTGGCAGATGAGAAACGGATGTTGTTATTTTGTGAACACCTACCCCCCTTGCTGTGTTTCCAGCCATAAGACACTGATGTTAGGTAAACACAGTGACATCAAATGGGAAAATACAATGCCAAATCTCACTGTGAGGATGCTAGAATCTAAAACCAAATTCCTTCCGTTGAGCACATCCGTCTAAATACAACAAGACCGAGGTGGCCAATGGGCTAATGCGGGAACTTCACTGACAACTTAGTGGCACCCCTGTGTTCTCATGCAGCCTCGTCAGAGACATATGAGAAATCAGGTGGCTGCTCTTGGTTCTTCCAAAACATTTTAAAAACATCTATGTGTCTAAATGTTTTGCCTGCAGGTATGTCTATGCACCGTATGTGTGCTGGTGTCTACCGAAGCCAGAAGAGACACCAAATCCCCCAAAATTGAAGTTACACATGGTTGTGAACTACCATCTGGGTGCTGAGAATTGAACCCAAGTCCTCTGGAAGAGCAACCAGTGTTCTTAACTCTTAAACCTTCTCTCCAGACCCTCTCTTAATCTTTTAAGGATGCCTTTTTTTGTCTAGTCTTCTTCAGAGACTAGACTTCCTAGAGCAGCTTTCAACTCACAGGAGAACACAAAGCAGAAAGCAGAATTCCTTAAGGAATGTCTTTAGTGCCTATGTGTAGTGCTCAGTTCTATGGGTTTTGATCCATATATGATACCACATACTCCGCGTCACAGGACAGTGCTGGATCCCTTCTCTGCACTGGAGTCCCATGTACACTGCCCTTTGGAGTACCCTGTGACTGGTCTTTGGAAGACCCTCTGGTCTATAGAGGGCCCTGTGGCTTGTCTATGGAGGACCATCTGACTTGTCTTTGAGTTCTAGCTATCCTTGTCAAGCTCCTTGTTCACTGGGGAGTCTCATGTCTCTTTTGGGTCCCAGTCCTTGTCTTTGCTCCTGCATGTCATTCATCTCTTTCCTGCACTCAGATCACTTCCAGGCTGCTGTGCCTGTCTCTGCCTCTTTCTCTGGGCCTACAGGGCCTTCTCATCTACAGTAGTCTTTGCCTCTTGAAAAGTAGTATTAATTATTGAAGAGGTCTTACCCTCTAGACCCTACCAGCTATTGCAAACTGTGAGGTCCAGAGTCCGAGGCCTTCCAACGAAAACTTCAAGAATCACAGTTGCTCACCTGCAGGCCTGGGCTGCCATGCTTCACAGCTAGGTCCAGATAGGGAGACAGTTTGGTCAGACCCAGGCTATCAGCCCCACAATGCCTCCTCACCCTCACAATGCCTCCTGAACCTGAATAAAAACAAAGGTTTCCAGAGATGAGGTCCTTTGCTTGCTAGTCTGCATGACACTGGGCAGGGACATCCTTATATCACCCCTGCATGAGCCCCATGAGGCCAGAGCTACTGTTGGCAGCAAGGGTGTAGTTGGACACAACAAAGACCTCAGCCTTTCTAACATTTGCTTCTCAAGAGCCAGTGCCAATATCTGCAGTAATAGAAAGAGACTTATCTCAATTCTCCTGGGATAAAATTTTATGACAACTGAGGCAGGAGAAACTGTCAGGAAGAGTAGGGCTGTCGGGGCTTATCCTACAAGATTCTGTGGGTGAAGAAGAACAAACATTAGGGCTTGGAGGGATGGCTCGGCATTTAAAAGTATTTTCTATGTTTACGTAGGACCTGGGTTGGGTTTCAAGCATCTATATTGTACAGCTCACAACCACCTGTAACTCTAGTTCTAGGGTATCCAATGTCCTCATCTGACCTTAGAGAGCACCAGGTAAATATACATATACATAGGCACTCACAAAGACATGTAAAAAAAAAAACCTTTCAAAAAATGTTAAGGCAGAGCTGAAAGGCATTGAGACCTCCTTATATTAGCTGCTCATGAGCAAACATTAGGAGCAAACATCTTTTAAAGCGGCTTAAAGAAGGAAGAGCTTGTTTTGGCTCATGGTTTGAGACTACAGTCCACCATGATGAGAAAGGCATCCTAGCAAGAGTGTGAGGGAGCTGGCCACATTGAGACCATGTTATATTCCTGCTACCTAAGTCAGGAAGCCTAGAGAACAATGCTGGAACTCCAATTACTTTCTATTTTTGATTTAGTCTAGGACTCCAATCCATGGGTTGATGCCACCCACTCTCAGGTTACCTCCTCTCGGTTAAGCTTCTTGGGAAATATTCTCATAGACATATTCTCTGGGTCTAGTGACTCTAAAACCCATCAAACTGACAGTGAAGACTATCATACTTTCTTTTGGTACCACTAAACACCAGCATCCTCTTAGGATAGGAGAGTGATTTGGGTCACTCTGTTGCCTCTGAAGCAGGTGTTTATATTCTTCCCGTTAACTCTATTACCCACCTTAGGACTGACATGCCACCTCACTGGCAGATCAGGTATCTACCTGCAAGAGAAGAGTAAAATCGGCTAGGTATGTTTGAGCAGCTTGGCCTAATCCACACTGTGCTGCCAGGTGCAGCATCGACTGGAAGCAGCAGAATGGATGGGTCTTGCCTGATTTGCCACAGTATCAACATCAGAATAAAGGCATCAGTAGCTTGGGAGCCAATGGAGACAAGCCAAAGCTTCTCATAGATGATTACTCTCTCCCTTAGGAGAGAGGTGTCAGTGACCACTGTGGTGGAAAAGGGGTCCAATAAGGTAATTAACAAAGTTATGTGGCTTGAGATGAGGGAAAAGGGTGAGGCATGAGTAAGAATGAAGGTGGGGGCACTCTAACATGCCCAGGATCAGAGGTGAGAAAGACATAACATCTGTCCCAACACCGTTAGTAACTGGGACCAGTGGAACCAGGCACATAGGAACTCTGCCAGCCCAGTGGCTCAGGTTCCTTCCAATCCCACAACACCCAGAGGAAGCTCCACTCCCAGGCACTCTAACACTCCCAGGGTCAGAGGTGAGGAGGACACAACATGTATTCCAACACCGGAAGTAACTGGGACCAGTGGGACCAACCACACAAGAACTCTGCAGCCCAGTGGCTCAAGTTTCTTCTAGTCTGTCTGAGCTGGTGCCCTGAGCAGACCTTGGGCACAAGCTCCGAAGTCAGTCCCACAACACCTAGAGGAAGCTCCACTCCCAGGGACTCTTACAAGCCCAGGATCAGAAGTGAGGAGGACATAACATCTGTCCCAACACAGGGAGAAACTGGGACCAGCAGGACTCAGGCACACAGGAACTCTGCCAGCCCAGTGGCTTGGGTTGCTTCCTGTCTGTCTGGGCTGGCTGATGCCCTGAGCAGACCTTGGGTGCAAACTCTACAGTCATTCCCAAAACAACCAGAGGAAGCTCCTCTCCCAGGTGCTTTAACAAGCCCAGGGTCATAGGATCCCAGAATCACAGGATCACAGAGACAGTTTAACTCTGAGGAGTTCTGACACAATCAGGATCACAGGAAGGACAGGCTCCAGTCAGATTTAAAAGGGCAGGTAGCACTAGAGATAACCAGATGATGCGGGCAAGCCTAAGAATATAAGCAACACAAACCAAGGTTACTTGGTATCATCAGAACCCAATATTCCCACCATTGCAAGTCCTGGACACACCATCATGCCAGAAAAGCAAGATTCAGATTAAAATCACTTCTCATGATGATGATACAGGACTTTAAGAGAGACATAAATAGAAATACAGGAGAACACAGGTAAACAGTTAGAAGCCCTTCAAGAGGAAACACAAAAATCTCTTAAAGAACTACTGGAAAACACAATCAAACAGGTGAAGGAAATGAGCAAAACCATCCAAAACTCTAAAAATGGAAATAGACACAATAAAGAAATCGGAAAAAGAGACAACCCTGGAGATAGAAAACCTAGGAAAGAAATCAGGAGTTGTAGATGCAAGCATCACCAACAGAATACAAGAGATAGAAGAGAGAATCTCAGGGGTAGAAGACACCATAGAAAACATTGACACAACAGTCAAAGAAAATGCAAAAAGCAAAAGGCTCCTAACCCAGAACATCCAGGAAATCCAAGACTCAATGAGAAGACCAAACCTAAGGATGCTAGGTATAGAAGAGAGTGAAGACTCCCAATGTAATGGACCAGTAAATATCTTCAACAAAATTAGAGAAGAAAACTTCCCTAACCTAAAGAAAGAGATGCTCATGAACATACAAGAAGCCTATAGAATTGCAAATAGACTGGACCAGAAAAGAAATTCCTCCCAACACATAATAATAAAAACACCAAATGCACTAAACAAAGAAAGAATTTTAAATGTAGTAAGGGAAAAAGGTCAAGTAACATATAAAGGCAGACCTATCAGAATTGCACCAGACTTCTCACCAGAGACTATGAAAGCTAGAAGATCCTGGGCCGATGTCATACAGACCCTACAAGAACACAAATGCCAGCTCAGGCTACTATACCCAGCAAAACTCTCAATTACTATAGGTGGAGAAAACAAGATATTCCACGACAAAACAAAATTTACACAATATCTTTCCACAAATCCAGCCCTACAAAGGATAATAGATGGAAAACATCAACATAAGGAGCAAAACTACACCCTAGAAGAAGCAAGAAAGTAAGCTTTCAACAAATCCACACAAATCTAATTCCACCCCTTACAACAAAAACAACAGGAAGTAACAATTACTTTTTCTTACTATCTTAATATGAAAATTAATATTATCAATATATCCTAATCAATTAAAATCCAAAAATATGAGGAATTAGAAATTTATTGACTGTCATCCAATGGTCTCTTTAATTTGTTAATTGGAGAAGTAGGTCCAATATTATACAATCCATATATTGTTTCAACTTGTTTGTTCATTACAGTGTCTTGCGGTGTACAACATAATGGTCTTGAGATCTTGCTTCTCCTATCTCAGCCTCTCTATTAGTAGTATTGTTTATTTCATGTTTTTACACTATACCATGGTTTTGAGAACAGCTTACATATTTTAAAAGTATTTATATTCCTAAAAGAAATGTAGACAATTAAATTGGGAGGGGGTTTGTAAGAGAATAACAAAGAGTAAGACTGAATGCTTTACTTGACGTTTGTAACTCTTATATCAAGTTACCACAGTAAGAGCCAAGATTTTAAGCTCTACTAAACATAAAACAAACAAAAACACTTCATATATTTATATTCACTTAAGAAAATATTAGTAGTGATATATTATTTTGAAATATACAGTTAATATATTTGGAGTTATTTAAAATTTATATTCAGAATAACATATGTATTTTCAGTATTGCCGTGGACAAGCATCTACATAAGACTGTTAAATTGATTGTTGTTTTATATCAAGCAACTTTTATAATACTCATTTTTATTGTTATAATAGTTTACAAATTTTAAAGAATATGACAAAAAAAGATATTGTAGGTATTGAAAGGGGGTGTCTGGAGAAGTTGGGATACAAAAGAAAAATAAGAAGGTGATTTAATTCTATTTACTTAAAATACGTTTTTAAATGTTAGCAAATTCAGATAAATTGAAATCATGTAACTTTTCTCATTATAATGCAATAAAACTTAAAAAAAAAAAAGAATGAAGGTGGGAATCTCTGCTGTGCCACCAGACAGAGTGGTTCTGTGGCACAGTGGTCAGGCAAGGTGTGCAGATATAAGGGCCAGCAAAGTAGTTCTAGGGTAAAATGTTGAAAACTGTGACTGGCACATGATTGCCAGCTTGCAGGAAAAATTGTCAGAGAAGGACATAAATCCTAGGGTTTCCATGAAGGAGCAATGGTCTGTGATGAAAAATTGTGTAAAGGACCCAAAGTGAAGCCATTTTGAATAGAACTTCCATTTTGAATATGGGTCAAATGAAGTTTAACTTCCTAAGACCTCCCTGAATAACTGCCATCCTTGTTGGCAAATTGAGACATGGATGCTAGGCAAGTTGCCCCACCACAGTTGAGTAAACCAACCAATCGCAACAGATTATGTGTACCACGAAGACATATTCCCAAGGAAGTCTTCTCTCCCTAAATCCTGACTGGTGGGAAAATATAACTGTGACTTCGTACAGATGTTTGTGGTCTTCAACCTTAAGAGCTCTGTAACATTCCAGCTCAGTGGGTGTGTGTGAGTGTGTGTGTGTGTGTGTGTGTGTGTGTGTGTGTGTGTCTGCAGTTCAGCTCCAAAGTCTATTCTGCAGCCTGGATTGATCAGTAGCAGCTTGATTACAATAAATTTTTGTCATCTGAATTGACCTGGTGCTTGAGATGTGTTGAATCTAGGTGGACCTCATAACAAACCAATGAGCGGAGAGAGGGGACAAAAGGTAGGAAAGGGAGGACTTTACAGAGACTTATGTGGAGGGACTGACCACCTGAGTCCTTTGTTTGGGGGATCAGGAGAATAAACTGAAGAGTGACCATGGGAGAGATGCTTTTGCATGTGAAGAGCCATATCTAAATGCTAGCAGACTAATGACCCCTGAGGGGATGTGAAGACATGAAGCTAATGCACACCAGAAACCCTCCAATACATGTCAGTAAAGTGTTTTGGGATTGTGGCAATCACTGGAGAAGCAGAGAGTGAGGTATGGCAGTACATAGCTGTCACCCCAGCATTTGGGAGATGGTGCAGGAAAGTCAGAAGCTCAGGGTCATCATTAGCTATCTAATGTGTGCAAGGGCAGCCTGGGATACATAAAAAGACCCTGTCTCCTAAAACAAAGCAGTGCAGCCAGGTGAGATGAATCAACTAGCGATGGATGACAACTGCCAACAAGCCTGACTATCTGAGTTTGATCTGTGAGACTCACATTGTGAAAGATGAGAACTGACTCTGCAAGTTGTCCTCTGACTTCCATCACAGGTACATCATAGTATGAATGAGTATGAACACACAAAATAGTAAAGCTGCCCTTTAAATAGAAATAGACTTATCATTTGATACAGTGAGTCTATATAGCTTACAACATCTCCCCAAACCTAAAAATAGATACTTAGTAGGTATTTGTATGCTTGTGAAGATATTTTCCAAAGAAGTGGAAATGACCACAGTGCCCACTGACAAATAAATGCATGAAGAAACTAAAAGTGCTACCTACCTGTGCAGCTATTAGTTTTGAAATGTAAACTTGATTTTGGCCTCTGGTACACGGCAGGTGAGCCTTATGTTAACTGAAATAAGTTGTTTGCAGTAGCCAAGTTCTATATGCAGCTTACCCATGTGACGGCATTAGGATAGTCACATTCATAGAGACAGATATTAGAATAATGGTTCCAGATGGTTGCCAGGCCCAGGGAAGGAGGAGCTTTTGTTTGACAGGGACACCCTTTCAGGTTTGCAAGGTTAAGAGTTCTGATGGGGGATGGGGGGGGGGGGGTGGGGAGATGGCTCAGTGGTTAAGAGCACCAACTGCTCTACTGAAGGTTGTGAGTTCAAATCCCAGCAACCACATGGTGGCTCACAGCCATCCATAATGAGATCTGATGCCCTCTTCTGGGATATCTGAAGATAGCTACAGTGTACTTACATATAATAAATAAATTAATCTAAAAAAAAAAAGAGTTCTGATGGACAATGGTGATTGCTGTTCAACCCTATGAGTGCATGTCATGCCACCTAACCCCACATGTTTAAAGGACTGAGGGGGATAATTTGACAGAAGATGTATTTTATCACAATTTTAAACTTTCTTGAAGATTTACTTTTATTTATATGTGTGAGTTTGTGTATATATCACATGAGCCTGCAAAACCACAGAGGCCAGAAGAGGGCGTCAGATCTGCATTCTTACTGGCTGAGGTGTTTCTCCAGCCCCATTATATAAAAAATTCTAAAGACAATAAATGAGGATAGAACTCACTAAAGAATCTAAACTTTTGTAAATGTTGAGTGTTTGAATGTGTATGAAGACTAAAACAACTGCAAAATAGAAAGTACATTTAACTGCATATCGGAATGTTTAGTTGGATTTGCATTTGCTCATGAAAATACTTGGAAATAAACACTGGGGTGTTTTACAAATCAAGATAGGACTGTGATGGATGGCCCCATAAATCAGGTTGGGCTCATCATGGCTCCTGTTAATGGACTGTCTTCTGATTTTTTTTCCAGATTATTTCCCCCTTGGTACATGGGGGATGGCTTTCAATCACAGTGAAAAAGGCCAAGCCAGCTGCACTAACACACACAAAGCCTTTGTTCATGTCCTATCTATTTGCACTTTGTTTGGCAAAGCAAGTTACATGACCAAGGCCAATGCCATGGATGGGAAGATGGTTTCCTCTAGATTCAGAGCCTTCATATTTCTTGTAGCTATTTGATTTCTTGTAGAGCCTTCTGTAATCTGCCCTTAATTTCTTGTGAAACTGTTTCGCATTGGGATAAGAAAATCATGGCCTCAAAGGACAAGCACAGCTTCTGTTTATTATGTTTCTGTCTGTGAACATGGTTCCTGAGATCTGAACTCTGGCTTGATGTGTTTCTCCACCATCCGTTCTGCTTACTAGAGTCACACGTTTTAATTCTTGCTGGTAGCTGTATTTTGATTTTCATACTGCATCAATTTCTTTGCAGTGTGCTAGCCTGACCCAGTGTCTAGCTCTCACTGACTTCCTGACACCCTGTTGGCTATTAGTTGGAAGCAGATCTTGACACTAAGCACTCCTGATGATGCCTCTGACATGTAATCATTTACCACACCCATCATTTCCAGTCATTATGCTATGTGTCAAGGAAGTTCCCCAATTACCATTGGGAAGGTTAAAATCACACATGTCATCACTAGAGCTGGCTCTATGTTTCCAGTGACTGCATGGGAAGATCCACAGATAGCAGTAGATGAGATGACCTTGTTTCCTTGGCTTACAGAAATTAAGAGAAGTGGAAAGTCAGGAAGAATATAAACAGCTGGGATTCCTGCTCAGCCACATATCCTTGACAAACAGAGGCAAATGTCCAGGTGCCATTTTTATGCTTCTGCACATGGAGCCCTTACCTGCTAATTAAGAACCCCTGAGCCATGTTTCAGCATGAGTTGCCTTGGCTTATTGAGGAAAAAGTAGGTTTTTCCAATGAGAGGGTTTCCTCTTTGCCAGGATGCATACTTAGGAAAGATGCACACCTGTGTGCTTACTAGTTTAGCAGTGGGAGAGTACAGTGTAGATGCCAAGATAGGGCATGGACTCTGCAGATGCTGGGCAGTGAACCCAGTTCTTCAGTGTCGAGAGACCCAGCATGAATGCTCTATGAAATAATAGGCTTTGGTAGAATGTCCTTGAGTGTGTCATGACATTGCAGAATGTCCTTTAAGGTGCCTCAGGCCTATGCATATACAGCATCTTTGCAATAAGCCTATTGAGTGAGTGCCAGGGTAGAAGGGAGGCAGTTGGTGAGGATAAGCCTGGCAGCTGGTGATCACAGTCAGCAGACAAGATCTGAACATCAAGTTCACACTAGAAGGATCTTTACATGCTGGGTCTCTTTGTGAGCCAGGCATACCTCCTGCCTGCCCAAAGCAGAGACACATCTTTAGGGCTCATTGCCTAGCACTCACAGCATTCAGTTCCTAGCTCAACACTGCTGGCCCACCCACAGTGCTGTATTTTGGGCAATGCCTAGCTTTGAAAGGACCATATTCAAGATAAGGTACAATGAGAAAGGAATCTGAATAGGACTCAATAGTAAACCTGCAAAATAAAATGATAAAGGAAATATACTCTATGAAATATGTAGAAACACATCACCAAAGCTCTAAGCCTAAAAATAGCAGATTTTTATAGACAATGTATAACACCAGGTGAAGAAAAGCAAGTATTTCTATATGTCTCTTTTGGTATGTGTCTGGTCTGTGTCTTTGTATATATGTGTGGAATGCATATACGTATGCATGTTCACATGTGTGCAGGTGCACATGCACATGGGGAGTCTGCAGTTGATGCTTGGTGTCTTTATAGCTCTACACTTCATTGATTGAGAACCCAGAGTTGACTGATTTGGGTGGTCTGCACCGGCCAGATTGTTGCAGGGATCTCCTACGTCTACTTCCGGAGTTCTTGAGTTGTAAATGACCCTTCTTCTTGCCTGTCCTTTATGTGGGTTTAGAAGATCCAAACTCTGGCATAGCAAACACTGTTTGTAACTGAACCACCCACAAGGTAGTATTTCTATGCTGAAATAAATACACAAAAGCATATAAGATGAGACAACGCATGGCGGCGAGCAAGCTGGAAGCACAGAGGGAAGAGGCTGGAAAGAGAAACCAAGCCATTGAGTGGATAACTGTCGGATTTAAATCACTAAGCAGATCAATGTCATTAAAATTGCAGTGGGAGACACAAAAGAGAATCTCAAAGAAATAAATGCAAAAGAGAAGAGTTGAAAGGATTATAGGACATATGCTATATATGGAATACAGACAAGTGAGATACAGATGGGAAAGTTGGTGCCCTCTGGAAGAAGCCTGAATAGACATGAAAGCATATCAAAGATATAGCAGAAGAAAACTGTCTCCTGAGAAGCATGGACTGATGACGGCAGGAAATGCCCACACAGAACAAAAACCTGAGATGCAGGAACTTATAGAAACAATTATATATGTGTCAGACAAAGGAAATAAAATCCAAGTCATTTATTTAAGTCAAGAATATTGAGAATATTTGAACTCCTATGATTACAAAATCCAAAAAATAAAATGAAAAAAAAATCTAAACGGACAGTAAATGTTCATTCTATAATCAGGAATACACAATATAAGATGGGATAGACTGGTTTCCTGGGCTTATACAAATTAAAAGATGCAGAAACTCAGGAAGAACATAAAAGGCAAGGACTCCCCTCAGTCAGCCATCTTTGATAAACCGAGGCAAATGTCCAGGGGCCATTTTTATACTTCTACACATGAAGCCTTGCCTGCTAATTAAATAATGCAAATCTTGAAACATGTCTGTGGGCTGCAGAGATGGCTTGGTAGTTAAAATCATGTATTGATCTTGCAGAGTACCCTGGGTTTGTTCTCAGCACCCATATGATCACAACTATCCATAACTCTGGCTCCAGGGGATAGACTTCTGATCCTTGGTACATGTATCCATGTGTGCTCACACAGATACACACATAAGTAAAATAAAAGACTAGGAAATCCATGAAGATAATCAAAGACATCATCAATGAATTAAATAAGATTGATCAACTGACCTCCATCAGTGGCAAAATATGTATATTTAAAAAGCATATATATGTGGTGGCTCATACTTCCCCATAATCCCGGCATTAGAAAGGATAAGCAGGAGGATCTGTGAATTTGAGTCCAGCCTGGTCTACAGAATGAGTTCCAGGACAGCCAGGGCTATACAGAGAACCCATGTCTCAAAAAGCCATTTTTTAAAAAGGCATATAATATCGGTCCAGCAAGATGATTCAGCAGGTAAACACCTTTGCCACCAAATCTGATGTCCTGAGTTTGATTCCTAAGCCCATATAATGATACATAGATAGATAGATAGATAGATAGATAGATAGATAGATAGATAGATAGATAGATAGATGAGAACATAATGGCAGCTTCAAGTTGTCTTCTGACTTCTAAACATACACCAAGGTGTGTGCATGCCAACCCTCCGAAATAAATAAAAAATGAATGTACTAATTAGAAAAGAAAGAAAAATCTTCACATCCAGTCTTAATGTTGTGAACTTCTCTTACTGGAGTAGGAAATGATGGAAAATTTCCTATAATGAGAGCCCAGCGCTGTCCACTGAGGAAAAAACTAGCAATGTTTCCAATGAAATTGGAATAAAAATGCCCACTGCATAGTTTGCTAAGGTTGCAGTGACCAATGATCACCAACTGAATGACTTAAACAGTAAAAAAAATGATTAACTCAGGCTGGAGAGATAGCTCAGTGGTTAAGAGCACTGACTGCTTTTCTAGAGGTCCTGAGTTCAATTCCCAGCAACTACATGGGGGTTGACATCCATCTGTATATAAGATCTGATGCCCTCTTCTGGTGTGTCTGAAGAGAGTAACCATGTACTCATACACATAAAATAAATTACATGTTTTAAAAAAATGATTAGCTCACACTTCTGGAGACTCAAAGTCTAAGATTTTATATATCTTAGATATAGGCATCTAAAGATAAAGTTATGCATAAGTTTGGTTTCTTCTCTGCCTCTCCTCTTAGTTTTCATGTGGCCATCTTCTGTGCCAAGGCCTCACATGGTCATATGTTATCTCCATCTTAATCGACTCTTATAAGCACATGAGTCCTTGTGAATTAAGGACTGACCATAAGACCTTGTTTTACCTCAATTACTCCATATGATTCCATCTCCAATATCATCACAGAATAAGGTATTGCCATTGGAATTTCAGTCTATGAATTTGGAGAAGCACAATTTGATCTGTATCTTCCTTAGTTACCACTGTGTGCCATTGCCCTGAAAGACAACAAATGGCAGCTGACAAGAAGGAGCAGATTTCAGAATGCATCCCACCTGTGAGTTTTCCATTCAGATGGTAGATCATTTAGAACACAAACTGCCATGTCAGCCCACCAGTCATGCCAGTTGCAGCTGTTTGGTCACTGCGTGAAGTGTCCATTGTCCAGAGTGTGTTAACCCGGTATCTCTGTACACTGGGGTATCCGTCCATTATTGAGAGACATGAAGTTTGCGTGCACACTGCACTATGGGTAATGCTTTAAAACATTAAACTAAGGGGAGAATGTCAGTTACTGAAGGCTAATAAGTGTGGACGAGTGTTCTCAAATCAGAATGGGGATTGTCCATGCCACCCTGTGGATACACTAAATGATGCCAAGTTGTTCACTTTAAATCAATTTATAATATGTCACAAAACATATGTGAAAATTTTAATCATGGAAATCCAAATTAACAACACTAATAATCAGCAGAAGAACTGAAATGAATAATACCAAATGCTGACAAGAACGGGAGGCAAAAGGATCTTTCAGATACTACCAAAGGCAAGGTGGATTGGTACAGGCACCAAGGAAGCATCCCAGCTTCATGACTGTGAGTGAGCCCACAACACTCCTGTGAAGAGCCCCCCCAGGGCCACGAGCACACACACAATGTGACTAACCAAGTGCTTGTGGTGACACTTTCTGTAAAAACCAAGGCCCAGTGAAAGTCTAAAGGGCCCAAAGGGATAAATGATTTTTATGTAGTCTGACAATGAATGCACCTATGCACCAATTTAAACAAACACATTTCAACCATAAGCAGTAACATGAGTGAACGAGGGGGAAATGAAGTCACATAACTAGATATCACACTTGCCTGTGTGTAATGGGTTCGAGTGCTGACAAGGGTAAACTGTAATGTTAGAGATCTATTCTTGTACCATAAAGTTAGTTATAAAAACAGTAAGAAAGTGGCCATCTCAAAAGATTATCCTTTCAATAGTTGTTGCTCCTGGGGCAAGGGTTTCCAGCTACTGCTCATGTACTATCTCTGGGTACATGAATGGGTTTATATGGATGTATTATTAAATTCCTCAAGCTGTACATTTTTATGTTATGCATCTTTCGGTAAGTCTGTGATAGTTCCTAGTAGAAAGCGGTTTTTATGGGCTGGGAAGATGCTCAGTGGGTAAAGCACCTGTTACACAATTAGTGAATGGAGTTCAAATCCCTAGGAACTATGCAAATTCTGGGTGGATCTGATAGCCTGCCTGTAATACCAACAATCACAGTTGGGAGATGGAGGATGGGGCTTCCTAGATCAAGGTAGTTTTGCTGAATCACTGGTTTCAAGTGACAGACTCTGCTTCAATGTGTAAGGTGGAGAATAATTGAGAAAGATTCCTTATATCAACCTCTGGGATACACACATATGTAAAGACACATACACATAATAAACATATACATGCACTTTCAAATGCATATATATATACATAGCACACATGCATGCCCCTACACAATTGTGCATACATGTACACATACATATATGCACCCACAAACATACATTCACACACACATGCCACATACATAAAAAAAAGAAGGAAATTTTAAACCAATGTCAGAGGTTTTAAGCTGTGGGTTGTGCTACCATTTACATGAGGAATAGATAAGCCTGAGTGTGTTTTGTTTTGTTTTTCCAGCATGATCGCAGACAATATAAAAAAAAATTTTCAGAGGAACCATGAACAATGGCTTCCTCTAGCACCCTGCAACTGTGCCTGTAGAAAACTTGTTTTAGTGAATGCTTTTGTATGGTTTGAATTTTTAACATGCTTAAAATGTATAAGGTCAGTCCTTCGAAATGCTTTGCCATAACAAATAGGAACAGTCTATTTAGAGATGAATATTTAAATTGTGGCCACCAGAGTAGTCTTTGTTCTCTTAATGGGATGTGGGAGGAGGCACTTGGTAGTCAGAGGTGCTTTCTCTGCATCTTCCCTTCATGGGTTTCAGGGAAGCAAAACTTGAAACAGAATAATGGAGAGATCTTGGAAGGCTAAACTCACCTTCCTCCCTGTTGTCTTCCCCCCTGTTTCTGCAAGGGAGTACTAAGGAGCACTCATAGGTGATGAAGTGGGACAGAGATGGATGATAAAATGGACAATGATGGACAGATGATGGAATAGGACAGATAATAAAATGGTATGGGGACAGATGGTAAGGAGGGTACAGGGTTAGATGATGGGGAAGGGACAAGAACATGGTCAGATAGGACAGATTGTAAGAGGGATGAATACTGGGTCAGGGACACAGCCAGCTAATGAGTTGAAGACATGACTAGATGATAGGTTGGGGACAGGACAAGATGGTGAGCTTGCTGCCTTGTGGTCCCTGTACTGACTTGAACTGAGCAGTCATTGTTCACCCAGGCACAAGGAACCTCAAAGTTAGAGACTGTGACTGACTCAACACCCATCATCATCTCTATCACATTACATAATTAGCAAGAGGATGGAAAGAAGCCACAGCCTCCCCAAGATGCCTGGACTTTCCAGTGGGTACCTCATGTTTAGCACTGCTCATCTGCTTGGAAAACCAGCAAGTTCTATAATGTTCTAGACTCATATGAATATTTCCTGTGACATTGTCTGATACAGGCCTTCATCTCTAAGTGTACTTTAAATTGGTACCTAGGTCTACAACTGGGTAGACTCTGACTTAACATTTACAGCAAAGACACTTCATGGTGCCGCTGTGTAAGCCCAAGGCTCTGAGCCCCTCTCACTAATGTTAAGTCTGGTCATTCGGATAAAAGGTGACATCATGCCTCCTCCTTATAAAGGCTGGCTCCCTGTGTGAGAAGTTAGCCTTCCAATCAGCCCAGTGTATCAGTTTTGTTTTAGCATCATGTATCTTTCCTTGCTTATGTCTGTTAATTCATTGAGAATTATAGAGCAGTGATTTTATAAATTGATCTCCATCTCTACACTAATTACTTGGTCTTTCTGAAAAACTTAGATGACTAAAGAGAGCTGCCATTGCTCACAAGCAGCATAGTCATAAATTCTCAGAGTGAGGAGTTGGTGTGAAGCCACCTCCAACACAGGGATGCTTTTCTTGTTCCCAACTCCTTTTAGTCACCACAGGCTTCTGAGCTTTTGTCTGTCCTAGGAGTGAGTCTTATTCTGACATTAAGCTTGGCCTCACTTAAAGGGGTGAGTGGACTCCAAGGATCTTCTGAATCATTTTGACAGAGTCCTATTTGTCCTTGGATTTTTGTCCTTCATGATTGAACATGATGCTCCAAGCTTACAGTTTATTTTAAAATCTGTAATCATATTTTAGGAAGAATGGTATTTAAAAAGTATGATCTGGGCACTGAATGGGTTACGGATGCTGACATGGCCTCGCTTCATCACCCTTTCAGTATTCAAAGGTGAGATTTTAAAAAATGAGTTACTATGGATATTCCTGTGCAGATACAACATAGGGAGGTGGCTCGCATGAATGCAGCCACCATTGTGTAAGTGCCATTTTGTCCATCAGGTCCTGTTGTGCAGATAAAGTTATTGTCTTAGTTTAATTTCTGTTGTTTTGATAAGATATCCTGACAAAAAGTAACTTGGTGTGAAGGGGGTTTATTTCACCGTGCAGTTCCAGATGATAGTCTGTCAAGGAAGTAAGAGCTTGAGACAACTGGTCACATCACATTTACAGTCAAGAGCTGAGAGATAAATAAATGCATGCTTGCTTGTTTGTACTAAGGTCAATGTCTCCACTCTTATTTATATGTTCAGTATCCCCTGCCTAGGGAATGGTGCCACCCTTGAAGGGCTGGATCCTGCCAGTCACTACCCGTTTTCTCATGTTTTACATGCCCATGTTTTCTAAGAAAGACCAGGAAATCCTAGTTGGCCCTGGCCCAGCTTTGTCTAGATTACCCTATCAAATCTACTCTTCTGTTTTGAAGTGCAGAGAATTATTATATTGTGGTATAGGTTTGTGTTTATCTTGAGATACAGGGGAATGCCCATCCTGCTGCTGCCTTGGTCATGCTTTTTTCTGTAAGTCCCTAATAAATTGGCCAAGGAAGCTTCTGCATGGGCTTACATAATCTACTCAACCAGCCATGTTTAATAGCACTGGGATCAACTCCAGTAGTCTGTTGTTACCAAAGAGGGTGTTGTTTATAAGATGGGCACATGTGTTTGTATAGTGGCAGAGGTTTGCCTTCAAGGTAGCCTTTTAGAATTGACTGCTTTAGTCATGATGTTTTTTTCTAATGAATCTTTGTGTGATCTACCAGAAATATACAAGGACCTATCCATCAGCAAGCTTTCCAACAAAATATATCATCAATACCAACTCCATACAACAGTGATAATAAATAAATAGTAAACTCAATGTTGTTTTTACTTATATTTCTCTTACATTACTTAGTATGATCTGTTTCATATCTTTTTAAAGACTGAATTTATGGCTGTTATTTCAAATAACTTCTTACATGTTAGCATATTTGAATAATCATGTCACTGACTATGATACCCATCAGGAACAACTTAAGAGAAGGAAGAACAGGACAGACTATGAAGCAGAGATCAAGAGTAGCCTGCAGATGCCCATCACTAGTGGTCCACTTCCTCCTGGTAGACCCCACCTTCTATTGTTTTTTTCTAGCTTCCTGAGCTGGGGAGAAAGCTGAGGACCATGTGTTGAAAAGGAGAGATAAGATTCAAGCTGTTAACACCTCCCAACTATTTATCTCAGATTTAAGATACAACTATTTCCTCTCAGAAAACATTCAACTAGAAGCTCTAAATCAGTGGGTCTGAGCCTTGTCAATGCTGTGACCCTTTAATACAGTTCCTCATGTTGTGGTGACCGCCCCCCCCATAAAATTATTTCCATTGCTACTTTATAACTGTAATTTTATTACTGTTATAAATTGTAATGTAAATATCGAATATTTCTGATGGTCTTAAGCAACTCTGTGCAAGGATTGTTCAACCCCCAAGGAGTCACAACTCACAGGTTGAGAACAGCCACTCTAGAGTCATGTGAAGATTGCACAGGAAGTAGTTGACTGACAGCATTTTCTCTCTTAGGGTCAGTACACAGGAACACAGCTTTCCTGGTGATTCTTTGGAGTATATTTGAGAGATGTGGGAGATTATGACCTCTAATTTGGCCTTCACTATATTATAAAAGTAAATAAATAAATAAATAAATAAATAAATAAATCAGTCATTAAGAGCTCTCACCATGAGCTAAAACTTTTGTGTTCCTCCTTCCTATGAAAGTTGTGTGGTAGGCAACAGAACTGTTTCACATCAGCAAGGGAACTAACACATGAAACAACTTAGGAAACACAGCAAGGCCCTCTAGCTAGCCAAGAAAGAGCTGGAGACAGAATTTGAACTCTGATTAGTGTGGCCCTAAAATCTAACTTTAACACTTGTAATATTTGTATCGTATTCTAAAGGGGGGAGGAAGCAGTGGATCTCATGTGAACCTTCTCTCCCTTCTAACTAGTCAATAAAGGCTAGACCCTGTGATTGGGCAGTGACAGGGGGGGAAGGTGGGGCAAGAGATTTTGGAGAGGGGAGAGGAGGAGAAAGAGAAGAAGAGGGGATAGGAGAGGAGGATGAGGAGGTTGAGATGGAGCAGAACCACGTGGCTGGGAGAAACTGCAAGTAGCATAGGGTCATATAGTTGGGGAGTAAGTTAGTATAGTGCTAGATCTGCCCAATTTAGGCTTATAACTTATAATCATTATAACTATATTGTGTAGATTTTTTTTTCTTTATATGGGCTTATTGGGGCTGCAAATTCCTGTAACATTTCTTTTCCCAGGGTCTCTTTGGCATGAAGAGCTGGGCAATGTTTCCAGCCAGACTGGGACTGACTCCTGCTTTTGGCTTTCTGAGCTTCTGGCTCTGCCCTCTGCACAGCAGTGTCTCAGTTTACAGCCCAGGATGGTGACACTGGTTCTTGTGCTTTCAGATGCACACCTGACCTCACACTGCTGCCCAAACACAAGAGTCCCTCAACAAAGTTTCCCCATCATGTTTGCTTTTGATTCTAACCTCCCTATTTTGAGTTGCACAGTCTGGAGCAATCTATAGTATTGGAGTGAGTTTTTCTACCTCAGAAACATGGGCAGACCACACTTTTCAGGTGCCCATCAGCTGAGGATGATGATCACAGCTCATTTTCTGTAAAGACACACAGTTTACCATGTGTCCATGCCTCCCTCCTCAGTTGTCATAATCACTGAGACTGACAAGTGTCATTTGTTGATTTTGGTTTTGATTTTGACATAGAGTCTTACTATGTAGCCCCAGATGGCCCAGAACTTGCTAGGTAGACCAGGCCTGCCTACAACTTTCATAGCTTCACCTGCCTCTGACTCCTGAGTTCTGGGATTCAAGATGTGGGCCACCATACCCGCATGGCAAGTGCCATTCTTATTTCTCTTCTAGAATCACCATTAGAGGTCCAATGGGAGCACCCAGACCTCCTTTTGCAAAGAAAAGCAAAGAACCCAATTCACATTCAAAGATCATTTCCAGGTCTAGTTTCCAGCTTGTCAGCAAAGCCTGGAGAGACTTACTGATGCTATCATATTTTATTCCATCTTGACAAAAAATATGGAGATAGGAAGTATTTTTTAAGCCACAACACTGCAGATTGGACTCCATCCTGATGGTGGAAAAAGGAAGGCTCTGCAGAGCTGAGAAACCTGACCCCTTGGAGCAGCTAAGTAGGGTGCAAGGCATGGCTTTCACCCTCTGACCTTTAACCTGTGTCAAAGATTTTGTCTTTCGCCATCTACCCATCCATTTGATGGGAAGCTTAAGGAATTGTTTAAAAGTTCATCATCTTGTGAACATCAGCTCAGTCAAGAACAGGACTTGGCCAGATCCTTCTGAGCATCTTCATCTTCCCCATTTCTGTCACAAACCTCCTTGTACTAAAAAGTCACTCCCAGTGGCCTGGCT
Organism: Montemys delectorum; assembly: GCA_019843815.1. NCBI lineage: Eukaryota > Metazoa > Chordata > Mammalia > Rodentia > Muridae > Montemys > Montemys delectorum. The sequence continues at coordinate 28,838 of JADRCD010214713.1, read as the reverse complement.
TCTATGAGCACTGTCATGGGAGTCTTGAAGTGTTTGCCACACGCCTATCTGGAGACAGAAGTTTGATTCTAATTATGTTTTAAGTTTTGTATAACTGACATATTTTCTTCCCTCTCTCTTTTCTTCTCACCCTCTTTCCCTCCCTCCCTCTGTGTCCATGTCTGTGTCTGTCTGTCTGTCTGTCTGTCTGTCTCTCTCTCTCTCTCTCTCTCTCTCTCTCTCTCTCTCTGAGTTTCTTCAATGTCATTTTTCTATCCCTTTTCTTCTCTGACCCCTGGGAAAGCATGGCATTCTTTACAAAGTTTCTTACCAACTCCAACAGTGTTTTCATCCTTAGCCCCTGCACACTGTAGGGGGTCATCTGACATCCCTTTCTTTTTCTTATAACTTGCACACAGAAGAACTTAGGGCATTTCAGATGGCATCCCATAGGATGGGCCTTGTGTGATATTGCTACTGATGCTGATATTGGTGATGATGGTAGTAATTATAATACTGATGATGATGGTGATGGCAACTTGGCCTCTGCCTAGTTTTCTGCATTTCCCAGAACTTGGCAGCTGAATCTGACTCAGTCTGGACCCGTTGCCAAGGTTGCTGGCTGTGTTCTTTCATCAGGACTGCAGAAGATCTGATTTATACTCTTCTGAAATTCTAGCAGCCATCATGTTTATACCCAGATCCAATAATCCAGGGCTGCAGAATGGTAAGTCCTGATACAGTCACTTCATTTGCATGGAACCCCTGGGAAGGAAAGTCAGGCTTCCCTTAGACGATAAGCAGTTATCTTGTGGTATGGTTCTTACAAGAAGTGAAAAAACGTTTGGTTCATCTCTCTCTTTTTCTTACTTTCTTGCCCAGAGAGATCCTCAGAAGGATCTGGCCAAGTCCTGTTCTTGACTGAGCTGATGTTCACAAGATGATGAACTTTAAAACAATTCCTTAAGCATCCCATCAAATGGATGGGTAGATGGCGAAAGACAGAATGTTTTCTGTCATTCTCAGGGATAAGTCATAGCTTAGAAATTCATTATGAAGTAATAGATTTAGCATCAGTATTAGAGTTTGATCCATGTGTGTGTGTATGGGCACACGTGTGTAGGTTGATCATGGAGTCCAGAAAGTGATGTTGGATCTCCTGGAGTTGGAGTGACAGGTGATTATGAGATGCCCAAACCTGGATGCCGTGAGCCGAATGCAAATTTTATGCAAGAAAAGCCAACACTCTTAACTGCTGAGCCATCTCCTCAGCTCCCATTGTAACTCTTATTCTTATTGAAGCTTATTTTGGTTTTCCTGTGTTTTGCTAGAGAAAGTAGCCCCACCAGCTTTCTGGCTATTCTGGGTTATGTAATGTTCCACATACTTGTTCTAGCCATGGAATTTAGTCTGTCTTTAAACCCTGGTTTCTTTAATAGAAAATGCTATTTGGAGACCATAGTCATGGTTCTATTTTTGCTAATAGGTTTTATAGCTATAGTGGACAGAAATGTGTTGTGTGTATGTGTTTGCATATGTATATGTGTATGACTCTATTTGTCTATGTCTTAGTCAGGGTTAGGGAGGAAAGGGTTTATTTAGCTTATTTTTACATGGCTGTTGATCACTAGAGAAAGTCAAGACTAGAACTCAAGCAGGTCAGGAAGCAGGAGCTGACACAGAGGCCATGGAGAGATGTTCCTTGATGGATTGCTTTTTCTGGCTTGCTCAGCCCGCTCTCTTATAGAACTCAAGACTTCCAGCCCAGAGATGGCACCACCCCTTTGATCACTAATTGAGAAAATGCCCCACAGCTGAATCTCATAGAGGCATTTCTCTAACTGAAGTTCACTTCTCTGTAATAACTCCAGCCTGTGTCAAGTTGACACACAAAACTAGTCAGTACAGTCTGTATATGCTTACATGCTTATGCTTAGATGCATGTACCTGTGTATGTATGTGTATTAGTACATAACTGGTATATACATATTTATGTGTATGGGTACATATGTGTATGAATATGCATATTTATGTGTATGTGCTTCTCTTTCTCCAAATACATGTAGAGTAATGTAGAAGTTCTTGCTGTTATTCCCAGAGTCCTGGCTCCAGGCCTATAACTAGTGCTATAGTACTCCTGAACAGCCTTCCTTTTACATTAAGATCTTGGTTCTCAGGTGCTAGAGATGATGAAATAAGAACTTGGATCCTCTCTTATTGTTTCCACTTCTGTCTCATTTCTAACGATAGCACATACCTTCATGTCACCAGTTGGAACAGTTGGGTACATCCCTGTTTCTTCATCTGCATACACTCTCAAGCAGTGCTTGTGTATAATGAAAACTCTCTCTCAGCTCTTTCTCATATCTCATGTGATAGGTTAATGTGGTTAATGCTCATACCCATGAAGAACTCTCTGGCCATGTTCAGTATCTAGAGTTTGTTTGTTTTCTGCCTGATTTCTCAGGAAGATTTGTGAGCAATATTTCTGGCATCTTCTCCATGGGTAACTCTTTGCCCATTTTATACTTGTGGATCATGTTGCATTATGAAGTCTTGACTCAGATCCCGTCTTTCCTTCCTTTTCCTTCCTTTTTTCCTTCCTTCCTTCCTTCTTTTATTTTCCTTCCTCTTCCTTTCTTCTACCTTTTTTTTTTTGAGGCAGTCTCTGTGATTGTTAGAATTAATTGCTAACCTAATACAATCAAAAATCACCTGGAAAGAAAGTCTTAGTGTGAGACTCTCTAGATCAGATTGGCTTGTGGGAACGCCTTGGGGGTGGTTGTCTTGATTAAGGGAAAGACCCAGTCACTGTAGGTGGTGTCATTCGCTAGGCAGGGCATCCTGGATTGCATAGAGTGGAGAAAGAGCTGAGCACTAGCAGGCATGCACTGATTCATGGCTCTCTGCTTTGAATGATGTGATATGTCACTTTAAGTTCCTGCTGCCTTGGCTTCCCGGAATGATTGACTGTACCCTGGAATTGTGAGTCAACTAAACCTTATTAGGACATTTTATTTTGGAAACAGGAACAAGATTAAGACAGGAGCATTAAACTATAGCCCAAGCTGACCTCCAACTTGTGCTGAACGTCCCGCTTCTGCCTCAGAGTGCTGGTATTTCCGGCAGGTGCCATAGATCCTGACTCTTTTTCCTCTAAATATCCTAAAGATGTTATTTGATTTTCTTCTGGCATAAAACAGTGCCAGGGAAAAAACACTTTATAATAATCTAATTTCATTTTATTTTTAAATCACATTTTCTTCTTGCCTATATAGCTAAAATATTTTTCTTTTAATAACTGTAGGAACTTAAGTGAAACAAATTTTATTCTTTGTTTTATGTCATTATTCTTGGATAAAGAGTTCATTCTTTCAATAATGTTACATATGTTTTTCTCTTCTCAAAGGAGTCTCCTATGTTGGCGTCTGTCATATTTATTTTGGATCTTTCTTTCCCTATACTTCTCTTCCCTAAGGTTGCCTGTATGGTGACTTTTTCAATGTCTTGAATTGCTTTTAATAGGCTTCATTTCTTTTATCTAAGACTTATTTTGATTCAAAGAATTTGCTTATTTACTCTTGCATTCTTTTATTTCATCTTCATTTTTAAGTTATATTAGATTTTTGGTTAAGTGTTTATTGAGTCCTATCACCTTATTCTGGGTCTTTCTAATTCTGATTTACATTGCTATTTTGTGTCTGGTTTTGTATTCTTAATTTTTCCACCTGTTTTCCTCTATTTTTATGATGGTTTAGAGTACTTTCTTTGCTTTTTGGGATGCTTTTCTGTTCCATAACAGATATTTAACATGGAGTTTGCTTTCCAGACTCCCAAGGGAGGCTTGGTTCAGATGCATTTTTTCTGGTTGCATATTATTCCTCCTTCTGTTGGTTTCATATGGTATTCAAGATGTTGTTCCTTGATTTTTGGTTGTTGCTGTTGTGTTGGTGTTGTTGTTGTTGTTGTTGTTGTTGTTCGAGTTGTTTCTCCACCATTGCATTTTTGTCTCACTTTCTCTTTTATCATTTCAGAGTTTACTTTCCCGCTCAGTCTTAGCTATGGTTCCAACAGCATTCTCACCCTGCAGCTCCTCCCTGACAGGCGTCTCCAGAGGCAGCTCCAAGAGCTCACAGGGCCCAGGAGCCTTCAACTATAGAAACATCTCACCAAAAACGGTATCAGTTTCACCCTTGGTTTGAACTTGTGCAGTTGCTCTTTCTGTCTCTTATTTGATGGAACTGGGATTGCATTTTTAATTTTTTTTGAAAAGAAAAAGAAAATAGAAATTATTTTACATGAATAAAAATAGAGAGTTTAAGATAACTACACTGAAGTCATTATCTAGCTTATGAAGCAAAGGGTCACAGTGCAGCAGAAACCTGCTATGCCCTTTCCTTTAGTCATATGGCAAGAGACATAGGTACCAATTGCGGCGGGCTTCCAAGACACTGATGTACGTATCCTCTATAAAGTGTACATTTCTACCTTTACTGATCATGAGGATGTCTGCTTTCAATATCTTTCCATAAAGACTATGACCTTATCAATGACCTGCAGCTTCCACCAGGGAGACCTCCCAAAACATTCTTATTCACTCAGCTCAGAATTTTCAATTGACCAGAGTTGGTATTTCCCCCCAGAAATATAAACTTTTCTTATATTTTCTGGTTTGTAATTTCCACAGGTTAATATGCTTCACACAAACGGGGGAAAAAAACCATAATTACTTTGTACCAAGCTGTAAAGAGCTTTACCAACTCAAGAACATAATCATTGCTGTGTTGTGAGTACAGTGGAGCTGATTCTTATTTGTGATCCTGAGTTATTATGCTGCAAGTCTGCAGAATTATTTAGACAGAAATAATTATAGCCAATGTAGTCAGATCTGGAGAATCACAGATTGCAGTAAATTAGAAAGTCTGATCCTAAATATATATATTATGTTATCTTGTTTTTGCTCTATCTTTCCCTGAGTCATTTATCTCTTTCCTTGCAAACTTTGATTCACTTAACTGCTTGTTTTTGAAGGTTATTTTTTTCTTCTTCACATCATATTTTAACAAGATGTAAAGTGAGAGCATCAAACAACGTAGATCCATTTTGTCTTCTAGGCTGTCTTCTAAGACAGTGTGTGATTACGTGGGTCTTCATTCCCACCCTAGACACCCACTACTCACTCAAGTCAAACCAAGAGACTCATTGAGGAACTTAAGCAATTCTGAAGAGCTAGGAGAAAGAATTAGTTCTTTAATGAGATCATGTACTTTTCTTTCCCAGAACTCCCAGAGTCTCCATGAGGCTCTGTTGGGTCTGCTTGTCTTCCAGTGACTTGATACAGAGAAGTGTATAACTTTCCCTTTTTCTCCCTTTCCTTTCAGATGTTGGCCAGACCTAAGTATGTATCTTCTGGTATGCTGGGCTTCCTTACTATTCCTCTACATCTCAACCATGTGGCTGTCTTCCATATCTAACTTGAATAGCATGGCTCTCTCTCTTCTACTTATGCACATATATGTGTCTACAATAAAGTTCCTTCTAAAATCACAAACGAGCAAATATGTAGTCTCTAATTGGGTGAAATCAAACTCAGCAGCAAAGCCTCTCTAGTTAGTACAGGGCTTGCAGCACAATGGATGAACCCAAGAGCTGTGGTACTCTCCCATTAGGACCTCCCTGGCAGTTGTAGCAACTTGGAAATATGTTTGTTCTTTTGGAGCATCACTTCTTTACCTGTGCAATGAAGTTGCTAAGGCCAGTCCTACTCATTTTGAGTTCCATGCTACACAATTTGTAGGGTATAGGACATCACCATGGTAATTAAAAAGTGGAAATTGACAAAAGGCATCTGAACTGATGTGTGTTCAGTTTCGTCTATCTCAGGCATCTTTGACTTTGGCAGCTCTAGGATTTTGAAGTACAGTTCTGAAAACTGACAAAGCCCTGGCCTCACCACAGGGATTTTGACGTCTATGTTGAGAAGTAAGGCAAGGTATCATGTTGTTCAAATTGTCACTGTCCCCAATGACAAGTGTTTCCTGAGATGCCCGGCTGATTTGGCACTGAGGTCCTGGGATAAAGTGAATTAATCCTGCTGCACTATGGATGATCCCAATGCCAGCTTTGGATAACTATCAACTCTTGGTGCCCAAACAAGGCTTTGCTCAGAGCTGCCCCAAATGGTATTTTAAAAGATAAGATTTCAGAGCAAAATCCCATGTCTCCTGAGTAAGAACATCGAGGAGCAGAGACCAGAAATCTTTATGTGCTTTATAATGACCATAAGGCTCAGTGATTATGGGAACACCAACTGAGAAGGACTACTGTTCCTAGTGAGACTGTTTACCAGGAAAAAGATGGTGTGTGTGTGTGTGTGTGTGTGTGTGTGTGTGTGTGAGAGAGAGAGAGAGAGAGAGAGAGAGAGAGAGAGAGAGAGAGAGAGACAGAGACAGAGAGAGACAGAAACAGAGAGGCAGAGAGACAGAGAAACAGAGACAGAGAGAGTGAGAGAGTATGAGTGTGTATGTGAGTATGTTTGCATGTGTGTTTGGGGGTGGGAGGGTCTAGATTGCTTTTTTGCAAACAACAACAAAAAGGGTGGACTTGAGTGGGCTGTTTGCTGTCATGTTAAGACATTTCTTTAGAATTCTAGTGCCAACCATGGCCAACACCTGGCAGTCCCTGCTGGAGAACATCAATGAATCTAGCACTGAACTCTGAGACCTTTTCTTTTGGGTACCTGCTGAAGACTATTGGGAGTTTTCTTAGATTTTTTTCTTCTTTTGTTGTTCTCAGAAGAAAACAAACACATAACATCGTTTCAAATGTCTTGCTCATGCACAGTTACATGTGTGCATCTCCAGTTCTAAGTGATATGCAGAACTCCCTGAGTCACCACAAGCAGAGAGCATCCATTCTGCTGGGTTCCACAGCCTCATCTCCTATAATTTCATCTGGGGGGCTAGATCTCACCTCTATACATGGATGCAGCTACTTCCAGCCTCCTAAGACTCAAGGACTAGAATTGTCCCATCAGTTGCTTCTTCTATAACAGCCCCAGCTCTAAGAAGAGTTAGTAAGTGTTCATTTTTCTATGCTTCTCCTAAGGAGTCAAGGTTGCAGGGACAGTAGAAGAAAAATATGACTTCTGAGAAAATGTCTGAGGAAACAGAATTTGTGACAAGGTTTCAAGTGTCCCATCTGATTGTGCTTGGCAATTCGTTCTTTGAAAGACCTGCAAAATTTACAAAGAGGATTGCATGATCACCTGGAGGGTGTGGCTGGCATCCAGGAGATGCACAAATCCTTTTTTGGGACAGCCTCATGGGACAAGAGTCAAAACCAGTCCTGTTCATTGCTCTTGCACAAGTCTTCTACTAACTTATTTCAAATCTCTGCCTGAGTCAAAGACCCAAAGATTCATTCATTCATTCATTCATTCATCCATCCATCTATCCATCCATCCATCCATACATCCATCCATCCATCCATTCATTCATTCATTCATACATTCATTCAACAACTTGCCTTTCATGGTCTTAGGCTCCACTCCGGCCTATGGTGAGCAATGAGCTTGGTGTTCATGTTTCTGACTCCTCTGAGGCAGAAGTACCTGCTGTTGGGAGATCAGAACAGTTAAGTGTGACTGATCTCCTCATCACAGAGCTTGTGTATTCATTACTTTTCTTGTTCGTATGGCCTAGTACCTGACAAAAAGCAACTTAAAAGAGGGAAGGAGTATTTACTTCATGTTTTGAGATGAAGGCCCATGATAGATAGGAGAGTCATAATTATAGGAGCTTGTCTTGCAGCATTCTATATTTCCTTAAATTGGGAAGCAAAGAGAGGGCTAGAAGCCTTCCAAGGCTCTATAAACATTAAGGCCTACCCACCACAAGAGACCCACTTCTTCCAGCTGGATCCCCACAGTACAAAGGCTATATACCCTCTCAGGACGGCACCAGCAGCTGAGGATCGAATCTCAGACATCTGAGCCTGGGGGGTATTTCCCACAAATAGAAGCTGGTGTTCTAGTGGGTGAAGCTGGAAAGTCTGTCTCAACCCTGTGTTCTCAGGAGAAAACAAACACATAAAATCTTTTCAACTGTCCTAAATGTACATTTTGATGTCCAGATCTCAGCAGAGTGGAATTCTGTTCTCAGCCATTATGAGCAGAAAGCATTGCTGAGACCCAAAGGTTCATGGTATGATTGGGCTTTGGAGGTGGAGAAGGGAAAACTCCCTGTTCAACCATATCTCTGGCATTTGTTTGACTGAGGCAAGGTCTCTAAGCATAGTCTGAGAGTGACTTTAAACTTTTCCTCTTCCATCTCTATCTACTGAGGGCTGATGTATGTACAGACATTTACTGTATCTAGTTCCTGTGGTTCTGCAGATCAAATTCATGGCATCCTGCATACTTTACAAACTGAGCTACATCCCTTGCCCTTCAACTGAAGTTTTGAGAAAGTAATTGAACGAAGACTAATATCATCTTCAAAATGGATACAGCAAAATACCTGGATGTCTTCTTGAGCTATGATGGAACTCTTATAAGACAATGAAGGAAGTGACATAATTCCCAGATGAAGATAAATTCATGTCTTTATTATCATTACATATCAGAAGTAAGGTTATAAAACATCTATATTTAAAAAGAATCATTTAAAAGTTTGGCAGATCACCAATAAAGGAAAAATTAATCAATACCTTCAGAAGACAATCAGAGAAATTTAGAATATAGGGCACCATTCAAGACAATTGGAATTGTTAGAGGGTTGATGCTATTGAAAACAAGTGGGGACTATTCCAGTTTGAAACATGTTGAGTCAGTCACCAGAGCCCTTGTACCCAAGTCCCAGTAAAGGGGCTCTTGGCTATCTCCTGTCCTAAGCATGGTCCAAACTGAGCTATCCTTAGGCAATCCTGGAAGTCTTCCTTTTACTTGTCTCCAACTCCTTTAAGTTGCAATGTAGACACAATATAGGGTAGAAGGAAGATCTATGTGTCACTTGGTTCCAGATCTGGGGCCCAACTGGGGTTGCATTTGCCCTTCATGAATTCCTTGGATACGGCAGAGGCACAGAATCCTGTGCTTCTGCAGCTTCTGCAACCTGGTTTCTCATTTTACTCTTAGACTTTTATCTGGTTCTTTTTCAGGCTCATCTGTATCCATCTTGAGAGAAGTAACACCCTCACAGATGCTTTTTGCTTTACAGGGGTACACAGAGACGCAGAACCTATAGGACAAGGGTCTGGAGAAGCTAGAAGTCCTGGAAGCCCAGGGAGAGTGAGCTGATGACAGCTTCCCATCCTCCCAGTAATCTACAGCTCCATTGCTTGTCCTTGCTCTATAGTTTTGACATTGGCATTGGATCTGGTCTGTAGAACCCTTGGGGATCTGTACTTCTTACTTTATACTGGGCCCCTCTGGTCTTTGTACTATGACCAGCCAGCAAAGCTCTATCCCCTTCTGGACAGGCACAGCCTGAGTTCTCCTTCTAATCTATTCTATGTGGATTAACTCTATGGCCTCATCTTTCGGATTTCAGCCTTTGATTTTTCCAGATGAAGGTTTTTTGAATTCAAATCAATCTCTTCTCTCTTAAGAGCTGGCTCTAGCAGTAGCATGACTTTTAAGATCAGCATCAAGCTTGTCTCTCTTATCTCTTCCTAGCCACTCTGGAGGGAGCCAGGGCTCATTGAGAAAGATCGCATGACACCTTTTGAGGAAAGCAAGGCAAAGAGACAATAAATTCCAAAGCAAAAGCAGACATTCATTCTGTAAGCTGAACACACACACACACACACACACACACACACACACACACGCACACGCACACACACACACACACACTGGCCACATCAGAATCCTTGGAACCAATGAAATTACCCTAGATGACAAAAGAAGATCTTCAGGTGAAAGTTAAATACTCTGAGATGGTCAGGTCATCTTGATTACCCAGGTATCCAATATCAGAAGGAAGTGGAGACAAAATTAGGAAAGGGAGAGTTGACAATAAGAACAATGTCTGGAGAGATGTGATGATGGGGGATGAGGTGGAGCAGAGTCTAAGGGTTTCAGCACCTCTGTAAGCTGGACAGAGCAAGTACCCTGGCTCCTCCAAGGAGTCTCCAGAAAGACCTAACTCTTCATTCCACTGATCTTTAGCCCCATAGGCCTCATTCTACTCTCCTCACCTCCAGGATAGATGTCCCACATTTCTGACTCATTTTTAACCTATGTGTCCATGGGAATTCCTGATTGCAGCAAAAGGGGCTAGCAAAGGGTCTTATCAACATTATTATTGTCTGGTGACTCACCACAGCTGGCCAGATGGGTCTTTCTTCTCATGGACCCCTGAACTTCACGAGAGAAGAATGTGTTTCTATCTTTGTTTACTATATTAAACTACCTAGGGTAAGCATCTCATGTTTGTTGATGAGTGATCTGTTCCCCTTTCCAAAGGCAATGTGGGTCATCTCCGGAGTGTAGTAACTTTTCAATCTAGCCTGATAGGGCCTCTGGTTCCTACAAGGCATAAGCTTCTTCCTTCACAAGACCATATATGTTTTATATGCGTAAAACACCCATCTTCTCGCTCCTCTGTGGGTCTAATTCCTGTCTGAGGAACATAGAAGATCTAAGTTTGGAATGCTGAACAAGTAAGTTCAAATTCTCACTCCCAACCAGGCAAGATCATCAAGTGGTATAATCGCAGCAACCCTACCTCTTACAGGATGAGATCCACCCCAACCATCATCAGCACAGCACCAGATGATCAGAGTTTGCCTAGAGTAACCACAACAGATCTTCTGTATTTAGATATTTTGTTTTCATGGATATCAGCTACTTCTGTCTTAGTTCAGCAGAGGTGAGCCATCTGGCCTTTGAAATCTCAGCAGGTATGTATTTATGGAAGTTTTTCTTCCTCATTAGAACATTAGGAATCCACTCCAAGAGTGGCAATGGGTGTCCTTGTGTATGTCAGCTGTCATTGTCTATTATGCCTGCCTGGGGGACTATGCAGATAAAATCTCCAGGGCTATGTTCCAGTTAAAAACTGGGATAACACTATCAGTAACACCTGCAATTACTGTAAAGGGTGGGAGAGTGACCTTTCCATCACTCTGCTGGCACTTTGTACTATATCGAACCTCTGAATGCTGAACCAACTATAAAGACTTTGAACTTTGAACCCCCAAACCAGAACATAGACCTCTTTGTACCTCTAGCACTCTACACAATGCTTGGTGGATAGTAGGGTCTGCTGTGTGTGTGGTTGGTGTGTGTGTGTGTTCATGCATGTGCACATGAGTACATGCATGCACATGTGCATGCCATACAACCAGAAGTCAATGAAGGATGTTTTCCACCTTATTTTTGTGACATAGCCTCTCGCAGAGCCAGTATCTCACCATTTCCACTAGGCTGGCTGGCCACCAAGCCTCTGGAGTCAACTGTCTTCCTCCTCATATATGGCCCACTGTGCTTGACATTTGTGTCAACAGTGTGGAGCCAAGCTCAGATCTTCATGTTTGTGCAATAAAAACTTTGCCTGCTGGGGGGGGGTGGTGGGGGTGGTGGCACGTGCCTTTAATCCCAGCACTTGGGAGGCAGAGGCAGGCGGATCTCTGAGTTTGAGGCCAGCCTGGTCTACAGAGTGAGTTCCAGGACAGCCAGGGCTATATAGAGAAACCCTGTCTCAAAAAACCAACAAAACAAAACAAAACAAAACAACAAAAACCAAACCAAACAAACAAACAAAAAACCCCTCAAAACCAAAACCAAAAATCTTTGCCTACTGAACCATCATAGTAGGATCTTCACAGAGCATCACTCACCAAATAGTAGTAAGCAGCAGTGAAATGTCTTGTTCTATGTGCTAAAGCCCTTGCATGATTTCTACCCTTTCTTGTCTAAAGAACAAATCTCCAATGGACCTGACCAATAACTGTGGTTAGTGTTTTTCTACTGAGCATCCCTCATCTCATACCAGTTACTCTGAGTCTGCCCTTCACAAGGCAAAACCTTTCCTATTAGAGTCCAAGGCACTTGCAGATAGCTGAGATCCAATTCTGATGTTTTCTAGGAAAGCATTTCTAAATTGGACAGACACATCAGTACTTAGCAATCTGGGGAATGAACTACTGAAAATGTATGTTCTCACTAATAGAGGTTTTATTATGTATTTGGAATCAAACATGTGAAATGGGATGCTGACAGTGGTAACTGTGACTCTAGGTTAAGTGGAAAGGGCAATTCCCCAGTTCTAAACCCTGTTATGTTGAAGGATGAATCAGCTACTGCAAAAATGTCAGCAAGGAAACTCTCCTTCCAAATGACCCGCCCATATTTAACTGTCCTTTGCAGGCGATTTGGCTAAATGAATGAATGGAGCTTAATTCTCTCCAAGCTTTCCCTTGGCCTGGCTACTGACCAGATGTTTCACTTCACAGAGTTCATCCTGGTCCTAAATATACACCAGATGGTTTAATTCTGCCCCTCACAACCCACAAATCACAGGGGAAGGGAGGCCTGTGCTAACTGATGAAATGCATTGAACTTGTGCTTAGCACTTCCAGGGTTGCTATGAATGTCAGAAAGGCACAGTTAACGTTAAAAAGGCTTAATCAGATTTAGCAGATTCATATCCTCATTTTATTAATGTCATGGTTTTCCTGATAATGCTTCACACTGGCAAATGTGAGTAGCATAGAGAGGAAATCTCTTAGAGTATGCCTGAGCTGATTCCAGGACACAAAGGGAGTCGTTTCCCAGGCAACAAAAATGTCTTCATATTTGTTGGGTTCAGGGTCCCTTTCCAACCTCTGTTCTCCATGGACCTGTAGCTTTTGTTGGGTGAGGGATGTGTTCTTGCTGTGGGAGGAAGTTGGGGCCATCCTGGCCAAGCTTTTTGGGGCTGCCAGCCTTTTAGCTCAGGTCTTGCTTGCAGACGGGATGGGGAGCACAGGGGTTGGTCAGAGATATGGAAACTGAATCTGGGCCAGGAAGGTTATCACCCCATAGCTCCTCTGCATATTAGTGGATTTTGGAAGCAGATGGTGCCATCTGCAGCCCAAAGTACAAGGGGCAGACACAAGAGTGAGGAAAAACATACCGGCTTTCTCTGGCAACAGATGGACAAGTTCTTCAGTTATCATCCAGGTATGAGAGGCACTTCCAATGAGCTGTATTAGCAAGTCCAGCCTGGCGTGGTGACAGTGGTTATAAAACACGGGGAGGCAGTATTAAATGGAGCATGCAGGAGCAGAAAAGCACTGCAACTTGTGACATAGTTAGTAATTTCAACCACAGATTTTAGAGCAAAGACATCCAGAGAGAGAGAGAAGGAATTCAGGACAACAGATTTCAACTGTCAGCTTCAATGAAGTCAGGACCATCTATAGTGTGGTGGTAACCAGGTTTCCTGGAGCTCAGACATAAGCTGTTTGATCCCTCTCCTGCAACACCCAGGACACTCAAGGTACAGTACTCTGAATACTCCAGGCAGCAGTGACAAAATGAGGATCTCTTCAGGTCCCTTCTGCTAGCCCAAGGGGCCTTGTGGTTCATACTGCAGCTGTTCTTTGTCAAAGCCCATGACTCCTGACTTTTTATATAAGTTCTGGGAACCTTAACTCAGGCCTTCACACTTTTAAGGTGAGCTCTTTACTAACAGAGCCATCTCCCTCATCCATAAAGCCATTGTTAGAATGAAAGGAAGGAAGGAAGGAACAACAAAAATGGGAAAGAGGCTCTCTTACCCAAGAAGGCCATGTGGATGGCTGCATAGGCATGCTCTATTGTCTAGATGGGGGTCTTTCTGTCACTGTATCCTGTCCTACCCTGATGAAGACACACAAGTTCTGGAAGTTGAGATGGTGTACATGTTCACTTGTTGTCAAGAACATAATAATCATGTGATTGTAATGGGAAGACCAGAGAACATAGGGAAGATATGATTTCCACCATTATGGATATGAGAAGTATGTAGAAGCAGTTGGATAATTTATATCAATGAAAAAACATAAAACAATACCAAAGTGCTGTAAAAACATTTGAGAAAGGGGACACTGCTTTGGGTAAGGTATTTGAGAAGTTTATAGAAAACTAGAGTCTGTGCTTTTCTATAGGATGCTAAGGGGTTGCGGTCACAAACAGAGAGTACAAGGAGTTTTGGCAAAAGGCCCATCATGTGTGAGGGCTCAGAGGTAGGAAGGAACAGATATAGAGAACAGCAGAAAAAGCAGAGATTAGATCAACCAGGACACTGCAGATGCAGCCATGAGCTGAGGTCTGATGTAAGGGTCACTGAGGGGAAGAGCCTCATCTGACTTGTGGTTCATGGGGGGCTAGAACAGATAGATGGAGCTGGCCCATAGGAAAGCAGGGATTCCAGTTACAGACCACTGAGATCAAGGTCAGAGGTAAAAGACTTGAACTCCAGTTTTTGCTAAATGAATGAGCAGTGAGTTGTGTTCTGCAGTTAAATGTCCAGGTCTTGGCGACTCATGGGGCTGGGGAAGAGAAGCTTTTTAGATTCTCCACTTGAACATCTGGGTGGTTTATTGACAGTAGGGAGGAGAAGCAGGGAAGTGTACAGAAGGCCAAAGTTGTTTTGAACATGTTAAATTCAGGCTTCTTAGAGATATTCTAAGAATATCTTTCAAGCCAAAGAGCTTGAGAGGTGATGGAGTAAGGGAAGCCTGGACTTCCAACGCAGGACTGAGACTCTTGGTACCTGAATCACAGGATACACTATAGGACTTGTCCTGTCACCTAGGCATAGTGCGAATGGAGTTATGGGAACACAGGCCTGCTTTGAGGACATGCAGGAAGGAGACAGGTACAGGAAGAAGCCAATTCAGACTCCATGGTGTCTTAGGAACAAGAGAAACCTCCTTTTTCCAGTAGAGAAAAACTTAGTTCTCACTCAGGAATAGAAAGGACCTATACAATCACACCTGTCCAGAAGGAGGAATGGGACGGGGCTGCAAAAGTGCAATGCCAAAGAGGAGGCCTTTGTTGCCAGAGTTAGAATCTCTCTCTCTCTCTCTCTCTCTCTCTCTCTCTCTCTCTCTCTCTCTCTCTCTCTCTCTCGATCTCTCTCTCTCTCCCTCCCTCCCTCCCACTTCCTGTCTTCCCACTTCAAGCTTCTCTGGTCCTCTCTTTTCTTTCCCTTTACATGCTCTTACTATGTAGCCCAGGCTAGTCTTCAACTTAAAAGCCTCTTATCTTTATCTGCCTATTGCTGGGATTACAGGTATGTACCTCAATGTGTCCCTAAACAGAAATTTCCCCTTATGATTCAAGGTGATAAGGTGCCTACATAGACTTAAGCTATCAAATGGTCAGATGAGATGAGAGCTTTTGCAAGGTCCCTGGCAGGTGTTGAGCAGGTGGATGGAGGCGGGCTGACACAGCAGCAGAGGCAGCTGTGAGAAGACTGTTCTTGTGCACATGGAGCAGGAAGGGCATCTGAACCAAGTGCCAGGGAAAACAGTGAGGCCAGGATGGAGACAATGGCTGCAGGATGTGAAGACAGATGGAGCTTGGAAGTGAAGGGTCAGAGAGGCAAGGACATTGGAGGCTTGAAATGGAGCTCTGTTGAAGCCAAAATTCAGAAAGCTGAATCTCAGAGGGTCTAATAACAGCTCAGTCCCCAGCAAGTAATTTTAAACGAATCCAAACATTATCTGTGAGTAGCACATGCAGTATGGGATAACTTCCCTCAAAGCCCCCTCCTCTGTGTATTTTTCCCCAGGCTTTGGACCCCAAACATCTGCCCACATGCCCTTCCTACAGCTTCTTGTGTTCCTGTCCCAACTTCTGGCAACTCAGCAGCACAATGCTAAGACCTAACTATGGATTGGAAGTTGCTTGGGGTGTAGAAAGGAGGAAAGAAAGTTCCATAACCTTCTAGAAATGAGAAAAGTTATTTCTTTAGATGAGCAATTAAATCTCCCATGCCTTTCTTCTCTCTGGGTTAGAGACCCCTGTCTTTATGCAGAAGAAGAAGAAGTTCTCAGAGAGAATTCAGCAGCAGACTTCCTTAGCTGGCAATGGGATCTGCTGAGATGATGAACTCACCACAGCCTGTTTTCCTGCTCACCTGTGTTTCATGTAGTATTTGTCAGGAAATCACTTCCAGCAGAAGAAAGCCAAATACAATAATACATGATGGTACCTGTTAACCTTTTGAGCGACTCTCCAGTTTCATTTCTCTTACTAATCATGCATGCTTGCTTGCTTTTGCAACCCCATTTCTCTACTCTTACACAATTCAAGATGCATGCTTAGGGAATGGAGCTGCCCACAGTGTGCTGGCTCTTCTCACATCAATTAAGGCCAAGATGTTGAGGATAATTCATCATTGAAACTTCCTTCCCAAGTGATTCTAGGTTGAGTCATGTCTACAGATTAAACATTACAAGCTACATTTGAGTTCATCATTGTTTTGTTGAGGAGAATAGCCTCCTCATGAGTTTGAAGCCTGTCTGTGCTACATAGTAAATTCTAAGCAAATTCTATTAGAGACCTTGACCAAGGGACAAAGGTAGCTAACTGGAGGCTAACTGAGCTTCCTGGACAGAGAGTCAACTGTGATTAAGACCATCAGGTTGGAAATACTTCAGGAAGCCAAACTGCATAGAAGAAGCTTTAAAAGAGTAAAGTTGACCTTTAACTATGAAGTACTATTTGAAGGGGTACTACCACAGCTATCAAATCACAAGTTAGTTCTCCAACCTGAAAATATCATTGAGAATTTCAAGAGTCAAAAGTGATGTGGGTCAGAATAGTCTTGCTTAGTTGTGCTGGACCCAGGATGTCTGCATGACACACCCACAGATGTGGCTCCTCCTCCCAGGAATCCAGATTAGGAGGGAAAATCTGTGCCACTCTGCAGTGTTTGTGTGTGTATGTGCGTGAGTGTGTGTGTGTGTGTGTGTGTGTGTGTGTGTGTGTATGTGTATGTGTGAAATTTTCACTACATTAAAGAAAATCAGAAGTTGTCAAGATCTCAAGTCTCTATATTAGAGTTTGCTTAGAACTTACTGTATAGCATAGACTGGCTTCAAACTCATGATGAGACTATTCTCCTACATTGGCTTCCCAATTGTTGGAATTATGAGTTCATCACCATGTCTGGTTGCATCATGTTCTTAAAGAACTACATGTATGAACATCTAGAATTTATGAGATCCAATTATAGATGGAGGAAAATGTGATTTTTTGATGAATTTTTAAAAAGAATTATATATATGCACTCATAAATATGTATATATGTATGTACATATGTGTATGTACATATATGTCTTCAGACATAGCAGAAGAGAACATTCAATAACATTACAAATGGTTGTGAGCCACTATGTGGTTGCTGGGAACTGAACTCAGGACCTCTGGAAGAACAGTCAGTGCTCTTAACCACTGAGCCACCTCTCCAGCCCTGGCAATGTGATTTTTTAATACAACTGTCAACCAATTTGGTGTAGAAAGTCCCATTCCCTTCAGAATCATCACCTTTGTACTCTCCTTATGCTTCCTGGGCATCTCTGATTGCTCAGACAATTGAGCATAGCTCTTAGAGTCCCATTATCTGAAAATAATATAAAAAAAATCACTCTGGTGGCTTCCAGCCATGCCTCAACTTCAACCAAATAGCACCAGACAGTTTTATCTCTACCAAGTTCACAGCCCTGGCTCTTAGCCACCTTGTTCCTCTCTGTGAAACATGCATTCAAAGGAGTACTATTTCTTATTTTCTTAAATGTGGAAGTAAAGTTCAGTCAGATAAAATATTGGTTAAAAAATATTTGTGGATATGCATACTAATTTTTATCAACTTGACACAAGCTAAGTTGATCTGGGAAGAGGTAATTGATGGGGAAAAATACCTCCATCAGAATGGCCTGTATGCAAATCTATGGATACATAGATTTCTAGATTAATGATTGACAGGGGGCAGGCCCTGCCTACCATGGGTGGTGCCACCTCCAGGCAAGTGGTCCTGGGTAGTTTTCCAAAGCAAGCTGAGTAGGCCACGAGGACAGCCAGTAAAAAGTGTATTTCCACGATCTTTACTTCAGTCCCTGCCTCCAGGTTTCTGTCCTGACTTCCAGACCATAAACTGTAAGATGAAGTAAACCTCCCCAGGCTGCTATTGGTCATGGTGTTTATCATAGAAAGAGAACTACGACAAACTTAGACAGTGGGCTAGTGTTTGTCGTCAAGGATTATTCATGATTGAAGAGTAAATTTATGAATGAATGGATGGATGAATAGATGGATGGAAAGATGAATGAATGGATGAATGGAAAGTTTAACAAGTCTTTTTGGAGTGTTTCCTGGTGTCTTTTATCAT
Organism: Montemys delectorum; assembly: GCA_019843815.1. Taxonomy (NCBI): domain Eukaryota; kingdom Metazoa; phylum Chordata; class Mammalia; order Rodentia; family Muridae; genus Montemys; species Montemys delectorum. Next base: position 10,491 of record JADRCD010214713.1, on the reverse strand, counting down.
GGACCCAGCACTGGGGATACACAGCTAGACAAGCCATGGCTCTGGTCTCACACAGTTCTGAAGATGTTGGGAGCAGACTGCCACATTGATAGTCATTGTCAGAGAAGGTATGGGGGTGTTACAATCACAAACATAATAGCATGTCTCTGCTGTTATGGTTGGAGATGGGCTAGAGGTCTCAGGTGAGACCAGCAGCATGGAAGAAGTAGCTCAAGCAGGAGAAGACTTAGGCTGGAAGTTCCAGAAAATTCTGGAGCTGGCTTTTGGGGGATCTTATTTCTCTCAGCAGCCCATTGCAAGCAGAGATTGGGGCCCAATGACCTGGTTCTAATTTCCTTCAGAATCAGAGTGGTGGAGTCTATTTATCTTTAGATTTGAACAGCTATGCAATACTACTTTTCAGACTTCTCTTGACTTGCTTTTCTATTTCTGCCAAGAGAAAGGAGGTTATGAGAGGGCTAGGGAAATGGCTCTGTGAGTAAAGAGCTTATGATGGAAGCATGAGGCTCTGAATTTGGATTCCCAGTGTACAGGAAAAGTCAGGCACAGCAATCCCTGCCTATTACAATAATACCTGGGAGGGGAGACAGGTAGGTCTGAGGCACACGCTAGTAAGCCAGGCTTGCCAGAGCAGTGAACTCAATGACTGTCTTAGCTAGGGTTTCTAATGATAGGACGAAAAACACCCTGACCAAAAGCAAGTTGAAGAGAAAAAGGTTTATTTGCCTTATTCTTATATATCGTTGGATGTCATGACAAAGACTCAGACAGGGAAGGAACCTAGAAGTAGGAGCAATGGAGGAGTGCTGCTTACTGGCTCACTCCTCTTAGCTTTCTCAGCCTGCTTACTTATAGAACCCAGGACCATCAGCCCAAGGGTAGCACCACCCACAATGGGCTGGGCCCTCCTTTGTCAATCACTAATTAAGAATACCCTATAGGCTTGCCCACAGCTCACTCTTAACACAGACATTTTTTATTTAATTGAGGTTCCCTCCTCTCAGATGAATTTAGCTTGTGTCAAGATGACATGAAACTATGTCAATGACAGATCCTAGCTCCAAAGTTAAAATGGGAAACTAGAGAGGAGACACCTGACCTTGACCTCTGTCTCACACTCAACACACACACACACACACAGCAGGATCATAGCAGGCTTCAGCTACCATAGGCTATTGTAGTACAGGAGCTCAATGCCACAAGAGGACACACATTCTGGTGTTGCTGTGTTGTCAGCTGACCCACTGTGGAGCTGAGCCAGGGAAGCAGGACTGAACTGGAGCTCACAAGACCCTGACGTTGTTGTCTCTTGGGTACCTGGAACTTTGTTCCAGAAAGGGTTTTTCTCTTAACTCATCAGTATCTCAAATCCCTATCCAGACAAATGCAGCCTAGGCAGTAGGACCATGAGAAGACGAGAAGCCAGACAGAGGTCGTGGATTTGGTGCAGGGTGTGGAGTAGAGAAATGTTCTTGCTTGGAGAAATATAATATTCTTGGACAGGAGGCTGCTCCTGCACAGACACCCAGCCAGGAGCTCAGAGCCAGCCAGACTATCACTCAAGCCAGGGCTCTGTGCTGGCTGCCTTCTCTGAGAGGAACCTTTTCACGGACAATGACAGGCATCGGCACTGGGCTCCTGCTGACATTTACAGCCGTGTGGCTTTCTCTTGCCAGTCATTTCTTAATAAAGCATGTTACCTCAAAATGGCAAGGAGCTGGGCTCCTTTGTTCTACCTGGCTCTCTTCCTATCACTTGCTACTTGTCCTGCACCTACAAGTTTTTCCACCCCCTAAACCCCCATATCTGAGAGCTTCCAGGCCATCTAGCTGACCCTGCTCATTGAGCCATCCAGCTCCTACCCGTATCCTTTCTCCTTCCAAAGATCAAGGAATAGGACAACTTCCATCCACCTCTTTTGTGTGACTTAGTTACCATCTGCTTCTCAGAGAAGCCAGAGCCTTTCCCTAGTATTCTTTAGAATGGGACTACAAATCTCACAGCAAAGTGTCACTTCTGTGAAAACAGGAAGGCTCAGGTTCCCAGGGAGACCCTCCAGTGTCTGGATAAAGCCTGGCTTGGCCTCTTGGGTAATCCTGGCAGGGCTGCCTCTAGAGACATAGGATGCATAAAGTCCCATGGGAAATAGTTCTTGAAAGGACTCTACACTTGAATGTAGATTTCTACTTATACTGTCTGCATTTTTTGAGACACATGTAGCTCAAGCTGGCCTTAAAAACTCACTATATAGCTTCAGCTGTCAGGATTCTCTCACCCCTGTCCATCTAGCTCTGGCTTTTCCCGCCTCTGCCTACCCAGTGCTGGAATTACAGGTATCAATCATTAGTCATGTCTAGGTGATCCTAATGACTATTGAACAAGAGTCCCTGTGCTTCTATTCTGTACCAGACTTTGCAAATTGTCCTGGATCTTGGATAATTTTTTTCTAAAGAGCCAGATATAGAAATACCAGGAGATGCTCATTTGTGAACCCCCCTGCAAGCTTGTAAGGCAAGGCTGGCATCTCTTACAAACTCTACTTTGGAGGTGAGAAACTGAAGTCACAAGGAGGTTGAACCCCTGTCCATCTTATCATCAAGCAAGGAGACAACTGTATGAAGTTCCAGGCTTGTTTTCACAGTTCCACTCTTCAGCAATCCCTAAGGCAAGCACAAGCAGAGACTAGCCAGTGCTGCTCACTATTTGGTTTCCTTGGGTTCTTGAAGTAGCTGTAATCCAAGGGGACTTTGCAGCTGGCTCCTCTCCTGATGTTTCTGATGGGATGGTTCCAGCTCGCCCCAGAGCTTGAGTAAGTTCTCAAGACTCAGCTAAGACAGTCCAACTGTTTTTTCTGGGAATTTCCCCATAGCTGGCTTATATATTCAGGGTTTGTGCTCCCAGTGTCACTGGATTTGTAGCCCCAGACATGGTCTTCAATGCCTCCTTTGCTTCTGAGAGCTTTCAACAGAATGCTTCTAAATTAGCCCAGCCCCTTCTTTACACACCAGAGACTTCTCTTGTGTGGTACCTCAGATGCTTGCCTGTAAAGCACTGGTGATAATCCCTGCCATTGTAGGTGTTAGTGGCAGAACACTGGGCATGGATACCCTCCCTGGGAGGTGCTCAGAAAAAGATGGTTGTAGTCATTTGAGCTCAATGTCAAGGTCTAGGGGCTTTTTACCCATGCATCCTGACTTTCTCCCAGTAGTATTGTCAGCTCATTCTGTGGCCCCAGGGAGATTCTACAGTTTCCACATGTTTGGATGAGAAGCCAAAGGAAGCTACTTATTCTGACATGAAGTGAAACTTCATCTTTAATAGGCATCTTTCTTTCAATGATGACATCTCTCTCAAGAGCTACCTTTCTGAGCAGCTTATCCAACTGTCACCATTCTGCCTGGCACGCACATTTCCTCTATTCTCAGTTTGCCACCAGTTAGAGGTGGCACCTCCCCTGATGCCACACTCCAGCCAGCATAAGACTACTGTTTTATGCCTGAATGCCCTGCCTTCATCCTAAAGTGTCCCTATGAACAGGAAGAAAAGGGTTGAATTTCCCTGCAGGTGCTCTGATTCTCAAAGCCTTCCAGAGCAGGCTGTCTGTATTATTCAAAGAGAGGGCTGGGACACACACTGATCTTCCAAATTGGTGGCTGCCACACCAAGCAGCCTTGAGCAGGTGGTGTGGGAACGGAGAAGGCAGATTAAGAATTCTGCCCTGAGTAGGCAACCAGGGCCCTGTCTCTGATGCCTTCTTCCAGAAACTTCCTTGTTTTTATGTAATACGTTATTTTCCATTATACCTGTCTTTGAGGCAGCTCTCTGAAATCTGAATTTTCAGAAAGGAAGCAAAGGCCACCATGAATGAGACCATAGCATCAATGAGCTTTCAGAAATTAGAACAAGTTGGGAGGAGAAACTGGATCTGAGAAGCCAGGAGGCACTTCCTGAAACACAGGCGAGTCCTTTGCAGGGGTGGTTGTAGCCAGGTTGAGCTCTTGGACAGGTAGTCAGTGGGCATTCTTTCAATGTGGCTTCTCAGTTTCTAGCTTCTTTCACTGACAAAGTCTTCCTTGGTGGCTTTCATGATCTAGTCTTCAACCCTATTGTAGACTGGCTGAGCCCTCCCCAAGAAAGAAGCACAATGATCAGTAAGATGCAGCTTGAAAAATTTGCCTAATCGTAATCTAGAAGGCTGCAGAGGTCTGACACAGGGGCCTGCAGACCTTTACTGGAGCAAAGAATTGGCTCAAGTCCCTTCCAGGGAAGCTTAAAAGCAAACAGAGGCCCCATGACTGATCTCCAAGCAAATCTCTGGCAGGCAGGTCCTGCTGAGATCTGAGACTTTGGCTGGACTATGCAGTGTTTGTAGAATATGTGAGCTGAATAGGGAGCTGGCAGAAGCCAGGATATGAAGTTCTCCATCAAATCCCCTTGGATCACCAAGGTCATTCTCAGCTTTGACTCTTTGAAGTCAACTTGACCTTGGATAGGATCCCACTGTATCATTTCTAACAGTGAAGAGCCAGAATACATTTTTCCCTCTCACCTGAGCATTGTGTCACAGCCATGGAAAGGCAGTTTATAAAACTGAGACAAGGAACTACACAAAGAATCAACCAAAGCAGGAGCTGGTTCTTTGAGAAAATCAACAAAATAGATAAACCCTTACCCAGACTAACTAGAGGGCACAGAGACAGTATCCTAATTAACAAAATCAGAAATGAAAAGGGAGACATTAACAACAGAAACTGAGGGAATCCAAAAAAATCATCAGATCCTACCACAAAAGCCTATACTCAAAAAATTGGAAAACCTGGATGAAATAGACAATTTTCTAGATAGATATCAGGTACCAAAGTTAAATCAATATCAGATAAATGATCTAAACAGTCCCATATTCCCTAAGGAAATAGAAACAGTCATTAATAGTCTTCCAACCAAAACCAAAACCAAACCAAAACAACAACATCAACAACAGCAACAACAACAACAACAACAACAAAAGTAACAAAAACAAAAACAAAAACAAAAAAAACCCAGGACCAGATAGGTTTAGTGCAGAGTTTTATCAGATCTTCAAAGAAGACCTAATACCAATACTCCTCAAACTATTCCACAAAATAGAAACAGAAGGTACTCTACCCAACTAGTTTCATGAAGCCACAATTACTCTGATACCTAAACCGCACAAAGACCCAACAAAGACCAATTTCCCTTATGAATATCGATCCAAAAATACTCAATAAAATTCTCACAAACTGAATCCAAGGACACATCAAAATGATCATCCATCATGATGAAGTAGGCTTCATCCCAGGGATGCAGGGATGGTTCAATATATGGTAATTGCTGAGAAATATATGGTAAATGCTGAGAAAGCATTTGACAAAATCCAACACCCCTTCATGACAAAAATCTTAGAAGGATCAGGAATTCAAAGCCCATACCTAAACATAGTAAAAGCAATATACAACAAAGCAGTAGCCAACATCAAACTAAATGGAGAGAAACTTGAAGCAATCCCACTAAAATCAGGGGCTAGACAAGGCTGCCCACTCTCTCCCTACCTATTCAATATTGTAATTGAAGTCCTAGCCAGAGCAATTAGACAACAAAAGGAGGTCAAAGGGATACAAATTGGAAAGGAAGAAGTCAAATTATCACTATTTGCAGATATGATAGTATACTTAAACGACCTCAAATATTCCACCAGAGAACTCCTAAACCTGATAAACAAGTTCAGCAAAATAGCTGGATATAAAATCAACTCAAGCAAATTAGTGGCCTTCCTCTACATGAAGGATAAACAGGCTGAGAAAGAAATTAGGGAAACAACACCCTTCACAATAGTCACAATTAATATAAAATACCTTGGTGTGACTCTAACTAAGCAAGTGAAAGAGTTGTATGACAAGAACTTCAAGTCTCTGAAGAAAGAAATCAAAGAAGATCTCAGAAGATGGAAAGATCTCCTATGCTCATGGATTGGCAGGATTAATATAGTAAAAATGGTCATCTTGCTGAAAGCAATCTACAGACTCAGTGCAATCCCCATCAAAATTCCAACTCAATTCTTCACAGAGCTAGAAAGAGCAATTTGCAAATTCATCTGGAATAACAAAAAATCTAGGATAGTGAAAACTATTCTCAATAATAAGAGAACTTCTGGTGGAATCACCATTCCTCAAGCTATACTATAGAGCAATTAAAAAAACTGCATAGTATTGGTACACTGACAGGCAAGTAGATCATTGGAATAGAATTGAAGACCCAGAAATGAACCCACACACCTATGGTCATTTGATCTTTGACAAAGAAATTAAAACCATCTAGTGGGAAAAAAAAGACAGCATTTTCAACAAATGGTGCTGTCTCAACTGGAGGTCAACATATAGAAAAATACAAAACCATCCATTCTTCTTGTACAAAGCTCAAGTCCAAGTGGATCAAGAACCTCCACACAAAACCAGATACACTGAAACTAATAGAAAAAGAAAGTGGGGAAGACCCTTGAGCACATAGGTACAGGGGAAAATTTCCTGAACAGAACACCAATAGCTTATGCTCTAAGATCAAGAATTGACAAATGGGACCTCATAAAATTGCAAAGTTTCTGTAAGGCAAAGAACACTGTCAATAGGACAAAACATCAACCAACAGATTGGGAAAAGATCTTTACCAACTTTACATCTGACAGAGGGCTAATATCCAATATATACAAGAAGTTAGACTCCAGAGAACCAAACAACCCTATTAAAAATGGGGTACAGAGCTAAACAAAGAATTCTCAACTGAGGAATACTGAATGTCTGAGAAGTACCTAAAAAAGTGTTCAACATCCTTAGTCATCAGGGAAATGCAAGTCAAAACAACCCTGAGATTCCACCTCACACCAGTCAGAATGGCTAGGATCAAAAAATCAGGTGACAGCAGATGCTGGCAAGGTTGTGTAGAAAGAGAAACATCCCTTCATTGCTGGTGGGATTACAAGCTGGTACAAGCACTCTGGAAATCAGTTTGGTGGTTCCTCAGAAAATTGGACATAGTACTACTGGAGGACCCAGAATAACACTTCCGGGCATATACTGAGAAGATGCTCCAACATGTAATAAGGACACATACTCTACTATGTTCATAGCAGCCTTATTTATAATATCCAGAAGCTGGAAACAATCCAGATGTCTCTCAACAGAGGAATGGATACAGAACATGTGGTACATTTACACAATGGAATATTACTCAGCTATTAAAAACAATGAATCTATGAAATTCTTAAGGAAATAAGTGAGTGAAGTAACTCAGTCATAAAAGAATATACATGCACTCACTGATAAGTGGATATTAGCCCAGAAGCTCAGAATACCCAAGATACAACTCACAAACCACGAGAAACTCAAGAGGAAGGTTGACCAAAGTGTGGTTACAAAGTGTGGAATAGAGACTGAAGGAAGGACAATCCAGAGATTGCCCCACCTGGGGATCATTCCCATATACAATCTCCAAACCCAGACACTATCGTGGATGCCAACAAGTGCAGGCTGACAGGAGGCTGATATAGCTGTCTCCTGAGAGGCTCTGGCAGTGCCTGACTAATACAGAAGTGGAGGCTCACAGCCATCCATTGGACTGAGCATAGGGTCCCCAGTGAAGGAGCTATAGAAAGGACCCAAGGAGCTGAAGGATTTGCAGCCCCATGGGAGGAACAACAATGTGAACTAACCAGTACCCTCAGACCTCCCAGGGACTAAACCACCAACCAAAGAGTACGCATGGTAAAACTCAGGGCTCCAACTGCATATGTAGCAGAGGATGGCCAAGTCGGTCATCAATGGGAGGAGAGACCCTTGGTCCTTTGAAGGTTCTATGCCCCAGTATAGGGGAATGCCAGGGCCAGGAAGCAGAAGATGGTGGGTTGGCGAGCAGGTAGAGGGAGGAAGGAATAGGGCTTATTTTTTCAGAGAGGAAACCAGGAAAGGGGAGAACATTTGAAATGTAAATAAAGAAAATATCTAATAAAAAAGTAAATTAAAAAAAACCTCAAGGCAGAAACTAAAGCAAAGAGCAAGAGAAATGCTGCTTACTGCCTTGCCTCTAACGGCTTTCTTAGTTTGATTTCTTATAAAACTCAGGACCACCAGCCAGGAGTTGGCACTTCCAACAAAGAGCTTGGCCTCCTATATCAATTGAGAAACTGCCTTATGAACTTGCTTACAGGCCAGTCTGAGAGAGAGAATTCCTCAAATGACATTTCTTCTACCCAGGTGACTCTAGCTTGTAACAAGTTGACAAACATAAACCAGCTCAAATAGGGAAGTGCATCGAGTTTCTAGTTTCTAGGGGGAAGGAAGGATTTAAGGGTGAGCCCTTTACATCTCTTCTCTCCCCTCCCTCTGCCCACCATTCGGCCAGGAGGTAAAGCAGCTGGTCAGTAGAAAATTCCCAGATAGAAAGAAAGGATGCAGAAGCATGGATCCTTCATTCCTGCTCAGTCCCTGTAGAACCACTCCATTGACTTTGCATAGGAGAGTAGAGAACCATACAATAGGAAGTATATATTATTGTTTCTGTGTCCAGAAAGGGCCTCAGTCAACACCCACCCCCCCCCCCAGGTCTCCAGCAGCCTTCCTGCTGCTTCTATAGAAAGAGATATGTCTTAGTTACTTCTAAATTTCTATGACAAAGCATCATGACCAAGGCAACTTAGAAGAAGAAGAAGAAGAAGAAGAAGAAGAAGAAGAAGAAGAAGAAGAAGAAGAAGAAGAAGAAGAAGAAGAAGAAGAAGAAGAAGCATTTGATTGGTTTACAGTTCAAAGTGGTTAGAGTCAATGCTGGAGGAGCAAGGACATGGCAGCTGAAAGTTCATATCTTGATCCACAAATAGGAGCTGGAGAAAGAAAGAACATCCTGAGAATAGAGTCTTTTGCAATCTCTAAGTCTGCCCCCAGGGACACACCTCCTCCAAGAAAGCTGCACTCTCTAATCATTCCCAAATAGTTCTGGGAGCTGGGGACTAGCATTTAAACACACGAGCCTATGGGTGTGGAGGATATCATTCAAATCACCACAAGATGGAAAGCAGCTGAGAGGAGAGGCCACTGCTCTAGCTGAGACAGCCAGAGCAAAGGAAAGGAGGCCTCCTCACAACGTATAGGGCAGACAGTGCAAAATGGGGATGTCAGAACAGGGATAGAATAGGCCAATGCTAGATTTACAGTGGATAGCTCTGCTCAAGAAAACACCAGCCCATAGCGGGAACCTCCTTGGAATCTGCTGCTGAACGGTAATAATCTTATATGCTTAAAGTTAGAGCAATTGCTAAGTGTTAGCTGTTCATCTCATCGCACTAAGCATCCAGCCCAAGTGCCTACAGTTTCTACAGTCTCTGGATTCTGAAGCCTGGAAGGACTTGCTAGCATCTGAACCACCAGCCTGGCTCCTAGGAATTGGGTATTGAAGGTCTGGAAGGGTCTCTCTTTACCTATCCATAATTACTATTCTAGAGAGCCAAGGGACCCCAACCATTTCACCGGAAACACTATCTTACCCAGATGCCTCTGAGATGAAGACGCAGGCAAGGCTAGAATCATCACTTAACAAACACCTGTGAGCCGAGCAGTGGTGGCGCACGCCTTTAATCCCAGCACTTGGGAGGCATAGGCAGGTGGATTTCTGAGTTCGAGGCCAGCCTGGTCTACAGAGTGAGTTCCAGGACAGCCAGGGCTATACAGAGAAACCCTGTCTCAAAAAAACCGAAAAACCAGCCCCCCCCCAAAAAAAACCCCAAAACCAAACACCCTTAATTCAATAGGGCTACTTAACAAGGGGACCCACCAGCACCTGAGATGTTGTTAATAGCTTTATACACAGGTGATGGGGATTGAACTTAGGTACTCATGTTTGTATGGCAATCACCCTATCCACTGAGCCATCTTTTTGGGCTCTCTTCTTCTTGTAGCATAAAGACAAAAGCTGGCTACAGCTGTCACAGAACTTCCTCCACTTCTGGAGGAGAACTGGATGAATCTGACACAGAGCCTCAGCTAGCTAAAGGAAAGGACAAGAATAGAGAGAAGTAATTGGGACTTCCACTCTGTCCTTGCAGTCCTGAGTGGGATGCTCCTCTGTACTGACTCTGTATATAGCTGCATGGGATTTTCTGGCATGGTATCTCTGACCTCCAAATCGTCCTCATCTCCACCCACAACCTGGGAAGTTTGAAATTTTTCCTCATGGCCAGTGTCTATCCTGTATTTCAAATGCTTCTCAGTCAAATGTTGTGCTTGGTGGTGGGGAAGAGTCAAGTACATCCCCAAAGTTCACTGGCCAGCCAGTCTAGACAAATCCATGAGATCCAGGTATAGTGAGAGACCCTGTCTCAAAACTAAGGTAGAAAGAGATATAGAGAAAGATACTTCTGGCCTCTCTGTAAACTCAAAGACACACAGACACACAGGCACACACATACACACACACACACACACACACACA
>JADRCD010214712.1:0-30632 GCA_019843815.1 Montemys delectorum | reverse complement strand
AACTCAGGACCTTCGGAAGAGCAGTCGGTGCTTTTACCCGCTGGGCCATCTCTCCAACCTACTTTAAATCTTTTAAATTGTATTGTTATTTTGTGCCAGGACACATGTGGAGGTCAGGGGACAGCCTTTTAGGGAATCTCTTCTCTCCTTCCACTGTGGGCTCTATGGATCAAACTTAGTTAGGTCCTCAGACTTCTCTATGAAGCATCTACCTGAGCCATCACACTGACTCAAAATATGGAGTTTATATTTCACTTTCTTTTTCCTTTGCAGGTGTAAAGGGTCAAGTGTTTGATCAGAGTGGAACTCCATTACCGAATGTCATTGTGGAAGTCCAAGACAGAAAGCATATCTGCCCGTTTAGAACCAACAAGCTGGGAGAGTATTTCCTGCTTCTCCTGCCTGGGTCCTATGTGATAAATGTAAGTGGCAAGGCTGGGAATGAGCTCGCAGAGCACACAGCTCACCTAGAGTGGCCAGTCCTACCTGATAAATGTAAGTGGCAAGGCAGGGATTATATAGAATGCAAGGCTCACCTGGTATGGCCAATGCTAAATGGAAAATCTAACTGTGGGGACAGCAAGGCAGAAGGAAAAGTTAACATCAGATTTGCAATAGGAGAAGAATGGAAGGTAGAAACAAACCAAGGGGGGAAAGTCTTGTATAGCCTCTCAGTGGTGGTGCACGCCTTTGACCCCAGCACTCTGGAGGCAGAAGCAGGCGGATTTCTGAGTTCAAGGCCAGCCTGGTCTACAGAGCAAGTTCCAGGGCTTCAAAGAGAAACCCTGTCTTGGGGGGCAAGGGAGGGGAAATCATGTGTTTTCCTAACTGGCGGATAATTCTTAATTAAGTACCATGTTTTTCTTTTCTTTTTTTAGTTTTTCGAGACAGAGTTTCTCTGTATAGCCCTGGCCTTGACCAGGCTAGCCTTGAACTCAGAAATCCACCTGCCTCTGCCTCCCAAGTGCTGGGATTAAAGGCGTGCGCCACCACCGCCCGGCCAAGTACCATGTTTTTCAATGTGTCTATGTGCTATAGCACACTTGCAGAAGTCAGTAAACAGCTTTGGGGTCAGTTTGCTCCTTCCAGCATACATTCCAGAGACTGAATCACACTATTGGGCTTGCTGGGCTAGCGCTTTCCCCCGGTGAACCACCCTACCAGCTCAGGACAGCTATTCTAATGAACACAGGTCACCTTATCAGTCAGACCAGGAGGAAGCCAACATAAGTCAAGGTGCCTGGCATGGAGCCCTGCCAGATAAGTCAGGGCAGCTAAGCAAACACCATATGGTAGAAATGAATGAGGGAGAACTAGAAGATGAGCAAAGGAGTGGCTGGAAATGACCCCAGAAGAAAAAGAGAAGTGCCCGCTAACAGCTCTGGCACCCAGGCCTGCCAGCGAACTGAGGACAATGCGGGGGAAGGACACCAGCAAGCACCAGTGTGTCAGGGGACATTGAATGAGATATCACAAGCTTTAAATCCAGTCCAGAGAGCTCTTCTGAAAGTGACTTCTGTCCCCAAGAAACTTGTCACTTTTCCTTGCCACTGCCAAACACCATCTAGGCATAGGAGCTGCTAGCTAGCTCGGACTCTGGCCAAAGCCTTGGTCCAGTACACAGTTCACTGAAGAGAAGACAGATCCCTCTGAGTCCAGTAGCTACCATGCCACAAGCCCAACTGCCGTCTCAGTCTGCCCCACGAAATCTGGGGAAGTCCCTGCCAGTCACAGTGTTGGCCCTGTAGTGAGCCAGCTCCTCACTCAGTCCACAGATTCAGCACACCTGTCAGTCGGGAGCTTAGACAGGTGGTGCCAGCTGGGTCCCTCAGCTCGAGGAACAGAGCTACCTGTGGCTCCACACCTACCACTCACTCTTCCCAGCCACGGCTGCAGATGCAGGTTTCAGCTTCTCCTAAATATAAGGTGTGTGTCTGTGTGTGTGTGATGTGTCACACACACACAGACACACACACAGTACAAAGTCTGTATGTGCAAGGCTCATAGGAAGTGCTATATGGAATGGGGAAAAGCCTAAAGCATTTATTCTCTAGTCAGAAACAGGGCAAATGCAGGAGGTCTTAGCAAGCACAATTAGGCAAGGAAAAAAATGGGTATAAGAATTGGAAAGTAAAAAGTTAATTATCGATGGGCGGTGGTGGTGCACGCCTTTAATCCCCGCACTTGGGAGGCAGAGGCAGGCGGATTTCTGAGTTCAAGGCAAGCCTGGTCTACAGAGTGAGATCCAGGACAGCCAGGGCTATACAGAGAAACCCTGTCTCGAAAAAAAAAAAAAAAAAAAGTTAATTATCTTTACAGATGTCATGGGTTTTCTGCTTAGGAAAAAAAAAAATCTTAACTTTTATCAAAGAGCTGCAGAGACTCACAGACGAGGTCCAGGAAGTTCCAGATGAAAAAATCAACATAGGGGAAAAAGTCAGGAGCATGTGTAAACAGTAGTAGTAAACTTGATGAAAAGAAATTAAGGGGCTAGAGAGATGGCTCAGTGGGTAAGAGCACTGGCTGCCCTTCCAGAGGGCCTGAGTTCAATTCCCAGCAACCACAGGGTGGCTCACAACTATCTGTAATGAGATCTGACACCCTCTTCTGGTGTGTCTGAAGACAGCAACAGTATACCCACATACATGAAATAAATAAATAAATCTTAAAAAGAAAAAGAAATTAAGAAAGGAATCCCATAGCTACAAAACAAAAACAAAACAAAAAAAAACAAAAACAACAAAAAAAAACCTTGAGATACTTAGAAATTAACCAAAAGTTCCTTGCAATAAAAATAGTAAGCCAGGTATGGTGGCACATGCTTTTAACCCCCCTCACTAGAGAAGCAGAGTTCCAGGCCAGCACTGAGAAACTTACAAACCACAAATTAAAGCAATTATGAAGAATCTACAAAAAAGGACAAGCACCCCACTTGTGGGCCAGAAGAATCGATATCATCAGGTTGACCATACTCCCCATATATGATCTGTAGAGTCAAGACATGCTGTTCACACACAGGCACACACAAACATAAAACGGCCTCACAAAAACAGGTGTGTGTGTGTGTGTTTGTATGCCCGTGTGCACTTGAAAACCAGGGGCATACTTCAAGGCATTTACATAAATTTTTGTGCCCAAAGGCATAAAGAAAAAACAAACCAAGACGCGTGGCAATGGAGCCAAGAGCAGATTGTCCCTGAATCTTCAGAACTGGGAGAAAAGATCTGCAAACGACCTCTCTATTAAGAGATGAGTTTCTAGAATATATAAAGTGCTCAAAAGGAAGCCCTCATGCCAGCACTGCCCTGAGGCAGATGGATTCAGTGAGGTCAACCTGGTCTACATAGTGACTTCCAGGCCAGCGAGGGCCTCAAAAGACAAAGCAATCACAATCCACCTGAAGATTCACAAGAACAAAACTAGTTCTTTAAAACAATTGAAGGTTTTAGAGGAACGCGGTAGAGGGGCTGAAGACCTGGGTTGAAGTCCTGGAACCCACCGGGCAGCTCACGCAGACCATCCGGGCTCCAGTTCTAGATCTGCTGCCCCCTTCTGGTCTCTGTTAGCACTGCATGCAAGTGATGGACTCGTGCAGGCAAACCGCTCCCGTGCATCGTTTTTGGGTTTTGTTTTTCTTTTTCTTTTTAAATAGGAGGGACGGGCAGTGAAGTAGAGTTATACACCTTAGGTCAGTGGCAAGGAGAATGGGAGTAGATTGGAGAAAGAATCTACTTACAATCTTGATATCCAATAAGGTTACGTAGGCTTGGTAGGTAGGAAAGCAGTTTATCCTGACACACTGAAAATGACTCTGGCAGAGTCGGTCGTTGCTTCCTCCATTCAGTCCTTTCCTTCACCAGATGCTGAACCCGTCTCTGTTCTTACTTCATTTTGTAATTCTTGGTAGCAGCATTTGCACCTAAGGTCTACATCAGGAGACAATAGCAACATCCCGGGCGCTCGCCCCAGAGGCGTGGACCGCTCTCAAGCCAGGCACGCACAGCTCAAGGGCTGCGCCCTAGAGGTGGAGATCTGTCTTCAGCATCGATCCCACACGCATCTGAAATCGCTCAAGTAATTGTTTCTTGTTCCTTCTCAGGTTACAGTCCCTGGACATGACTCATACCTCACGAAGCTTACTATTCCAGGGAAATCCCAGCCCTTCAGTGCTCTTAAAAAGGATTTTCACCTCCCGTTGCGATGGCAGCTGGATTCCATCTCCGTATCAAATCCTTCATGCCCAATGATTCCTCTGTACAAATTCATGCCAAGCCACTCTGCTGCAACAAAGCCTAGTTTGTTCGTGTTTTTCATGACTCTTTTGCACATATTTTTCAAGTAAAATGTGAAACTCGACCCCCTGGAATCAGGGATTGGTTACTCCACATTAAGGTAACTCCCCCTCTTGTGAGACTGCGATGGGATAGACGCTACTGTTTTCCTTAAGAAGAAAACCGGATGTTTCCAAACTTGGCCTAGAACAACCTGTAACGACAAAACCGATCTTCAGTCTGGATAAAATGGAGGTCACTGCCTAGCAAATGCTGCCCACATACTCCACGCCCTCCATCCCCAAGGAGTCCCAAACACTTGTAAAGAAAGTTCAGAAGCAAAGCAGACACCCCTACCAGAAAAAGTTTGTCTACGGAGAGCCACGTGGATCAAAGCCACGTGGATCAAAGCCGCAAGGACGGACACTTTTGTGCGTGTGCAACCTTTTGTGAGTGTTATTTGTAGAGAGCTGATACTGCCTATAAGTGGCTCTCCCCAAAGGAAGAAATTTCTAGACTAAGAACATTTACTCTTGCCAATGTTCTAAGGACAAATGAGAGAAAACGGGCAAACGTGTCTGAGGTGGCTACAGATGAAGTGGCCTCTGTCTCCCGTGCCTTTATCCTTGCCTCCTTGCACCCGATGCCACAGTCCTATGAAGATGACCCCTCCTATGGAACCCTAATCTCTTTCCTGAGCCTCAGATGCAGCTCTAGCTGCTCACCAGACACACCCACCTGGATACACATATGAATTTGGGCTCATCTGGTTGACAGTTGAGACATCATTCGAGGCTGTTCCCTTCCCATAGTCAGTCACTGAAAAGCTGCTGTATGGATCCTTGCCAGCCTCTCCAGACCAGTTAGCGCCCCTCACTGCTGACCCAGCTGGTGCTCATGGGTATCTTTGCCAAGTCTTCCACACAGCCCCTGAGGAATTGGGCTGCCCAAAGGCTCTGCGGCTCCCTAAACACAACACAGTGCTCACAATGCCAGGTATGGATGGCATTCTGATTGTGCCAAACCTTGTTCCCTGCTCAGTAAAACTCCATTCCATGGGGGTTAAGAGCACTGACTGCTCTTCCAGAGGTCCTGAATTCAATTCCCAGCAACCACAAGGTGGCTCACAACCATCTGTAATGGGCATCTGATGCCTTCTTCTGATATGTCTGAAGACAGCGACCGTGTAGTTATGCACATAAAATAAATACATTTTTAAAAAGAATTCCAAGCACCCTCTTCAATCGGGAAGCCCATGGAGTCCCAGGTGGTTGAGTTCAAGGCTGATCCTCTAAAGAAGCTGCTTTTGACTAAGGAGTTTACAGCGCCGTAGTGTGGAAGTACTCCGCTGGCCTTCTTCTCTAGTATGCCATGAGCTCTTTAAGACCAGAATCTACTTGAGAAACATCATTTCTCAGAGCCTACCAGAAAACAAGAAATAAATGGATACAGAGCTGTTTCAGCACCCTACTACAGACCTTTCCAGAATTCTATGGATTTGCGCAGTTTTGTGAAAATAAGTTTGTTTGTTTGGTTTTTTTTTTTTTTGTGGGGGGGAGGTTGAGACAGGGTTTCTCTGTGTAGCCCTGGCTGTCCTGGAACTCACTCTGTAGACCAGGCTGGCCTCGAACTCAGAGATCTGCCTGCCTCTGCCTCCCAAGTGCTGGGATTAAAGACATGTACCACCACTGCCCGGTGTGAAAATAAGTTTTATGTTTGGCAACATTCACCTTACTAGTGTACACACACACACACACACACACACACACTTTTCATGTGTGTGTCAAAAAACAAAATCCAAAGATACATGCAAATGAGCGCACTGTAAGGCTGGTGAGAAAGGCATTTGCTAGCTGTTAACCAGCATCCGCACTGCCTTCTAGACCAGAAAACAAATTCTTACAGTTTGAAGTAGAAGTGTCCCCTGAGTAAGTGACTTTATTTTAACATTATAAGAAGAGAAAGCTGGGTGTGGTGGCCCACACCTTTAATCCCAACACTCAGGAGGCAGAGGCAGGCGGATGTCTTAGTTCACGCAGTCAGACCATGTCTCAAAAGGATAAATAAAATAAAAAAGGAAAAATATGGAACAGGAAAATCAACAATGACTGCGAGGTGCAGGTTTCTGAGTGCCGTGCATGAGAACATGCAGGGGTCAAGGGGATAAAGGCTGAGACTAGAGAGGTAATGGGCACCCTGTGCCCTTTCTTTGGTGCCAAACCTAGTCTATATTTTAATATCAATAGGATTCGTAGCTTTTTAACCACTTCTAAATTTGAAAATAGCATGAGTATCTTGATCATTTTTATTTAAATAAGCATTAACTTATATCTCAGAAAGCATCTATTAATAGTTCAGAAGGGGATCTAGGCATATTAACATTTGAAGTATATAAGACAAAGCCAGGTGTGGTGGCTGGTCATCTGTTATCCCAGCTCTTGGGAGGCTGAGGCAAGATTGACACAGTTCAAGGCTAGCCTGGACTACAAGTGGGACACATCTTAGGAAAAAAAAAACATGTAAGAGTGAACTCGGTTTGCCATCAGCTGGGTGTTTTGATTTCTGACTGACCTTTTCCTAAGATTGTGTGAAAGGATATGAGCTGTTTGCTAAGTTGCTCATGGGCCTAACAGGAGACTTGTTACTGAAATAACTTACATGTGCACATGTCTTACAGGAGACTGTCCCAGGGCTTTGCACATGGCCCTTCAGCCACAGCTTCGACTTTATTTTGTTCAGACACAGCATCTCCCTAAGTTGTATAGGCTGGACTTGGAACTCACTGTAATCCAAACTGGCTTTGGATCTGCCTGTCTTAGCCACCGAAGTAGCTACTATAGGCCTGGTCCGATGTGTCTATCTAAAGATAACATTACTTAAATCAGAAATCTGTATCAAAACCCAGTGTAAAATCACT
Organism: Montemys delectorum; assembly: GCA_019843815.1. Lineage (NCBI taxonomy): Eukaryota > Metazoa > Chordata > Mammalia > Rodentia > Muridae > Montemys > Montemys delectorum. The sequence continues at coordinate 23,444 of JADRCD010214712.1, read as the reverse complement.
TAAACAGGGTGAGGGGGTGTGGCTCACTGACAGTATGCTCAGCATACACAAAGGCTTGGGTTCAATCTCCATTAACTACCCCAACACAAGACAAAACATGACCAGGAAATTATTCTATGGTCTGGGTCTTCAGGCCTCCCGTTGCCCTCTGCCTAGTAGAGGAAGCACAAGGAATACTTGGGTTAGTAACTGTTTTGAAGGCAGTATGCCTTATTTAAAGGTGACAGAAAAATGTAACTGCTGGTTAGCAAGAACCCATGTCCTTCTCAAGGAAACTTTCACAAAGTGCCTAGTTTACCCATGAGCCCATTTTTGAATTGAGATGGTAAAATCCCAGCTACTCAGGAGGCAGAGGCAGGTGGATCCCTGTGAGTTCAAGGCCAGTCTTTTCTACAGAGTTTCCGGACAGCCAGGGCCACACAGAAAAACCCTGTCTCAAACAAGCAAAAATAATCCAGAGTTTTCTTAAACTCTGCCTGTATTAAAATAATGCACATCAGCTCTGCTTTCCAGTGTATGAAGTGATGCTGGGTTGAGAAGTATCCCTTTCTAGGAAAGGTGTACAAATCCGTATAACACACTTATTTTCCTGCTACAGTGGGAGTTTGATTCTCATTCTATGGGGGGCATCTAGTGGAGGTTTGTGAACTCAATTCTGACTTCCTGGTGACCTCAGATACAGGAGAGAACGATGCTGGATTAGGTGAAGAGCATCGTGTTCTTGATGCCTATGACAGATTCTACAAGTTTGTTCTAGACTTACATCACTAAAAAGCAGACACTATACTGTGCCTCACAGGCCATTTGATCATACTTTAGCTCATAAGCCAACCCACAGCTCTTTGAGAGAGGCTTCGTGCTGGTTTTTGTTTTACAAACCTTTTAAGTGATTCCTGTCATTAAAAGCACAGGAGCAAAAGCTATTAAAGGTGCTCAAATTGAGTGGGGGCAGCATTGGCCTTTAATTCAAGACCTGCCTTGTCTACAGAGTGAGTTCCAGGACAGTCAGGGTTACACAGAGAAACCTTGTCTCAGAAAATAAAATCTCAGATTATCTAAGATTATAACATTTGCTTGGGAGGGACCATAACTACCTCTGAGCTTATTTTATTTACATTGTCTGATTACCAATAAAGAATATTCATATAGTGAATGTTGTCTCCATTACTGTTTTGTTTGCAAACATAACAAAATCTACAAACTAGAAAAGCCTGCCATTTGGGGCTAGAAAGATGGCTCAGGGGTTACGAGCGCTGACTGTTCTTCCAGACGTCCTGGGTTCAATTCCCAGCAACCACAAGATGGCTCACAACCATCTGTAATGGGATCCAATTCTCTCTGGTGTGTCTGAAGAGAATGACAGTATATTCACACAAATAATTAAAAAAAAAAAAAAAGACTGACATAAATATATCATATTTAAAGTCTTAGGCAAGAATACTTCAACAATATTCCCAAAGTCCAGATGACCCCCACAAGACAGTGTATGCTATTTATAGTATAGTCTAGCTAAGTTGAATTATGTGGCTGTGTATTTCATGGACAAAATGATGGATGAAACTGTCTTCTAAGCAGGAGGAGTCTGGGAAGAAGCGCTTGAGGAGCTCACTCAAGCCCTGGATTCAGTCTCCAGTGCCACAGGAACACAATCAACGCTTTGGAAGAGTTCAGTTAACGTAGTAAAGGATCTGAGAGATCATGACTTCCCAAGTAGACTTAGCGACAGGACTGTTTGTTAATTAGCCTAGTATGATCTTAGAGTCCCAAATACTTGGGGAATCATGACAAAAAGACATTTGTCCCAAGTAATAAGTTTTCTTGTTTCCAGGTGCTTGTGCTGAAGCATACTGCATAGTTGTAAGCAACGAATCTGTTTCCAGAAGGAGCTGGGAGCACTTACAGGGCCTCACCTCATCAATATAAATCTTGCTATTGAGCTGTGTAGTCAAGGACATCTATCCTCCAAAACTGCTACAAGTGGGTTTTTATCTATATAGGTATCTTGTCTGCATGTGTCTGTACCAATCACTAGTGTGCCTGGTGCACATAGAGGTTAAAAAAAGGGCATTTGATTTCCTGGTCAGAGCTGCAGGTTATGAGCCACCACGTGTGTACTGGGAATCAAGAGAAGGGTGCTCTTAACCACTGAACCATCTTTCAGCCCCTACATAAATAGAAATACTTGCTAGGTTTTTTTTAAGTAATTATTTATATTTAACTAGCATGTGTATTGTGTGTATTGTCAGACAATAACTTTAGGGAACTGTCTCCTGTTATAATTATTTGATCTCAATTGGGGGTTTCTACTCCACCTTTATCATTCAGTTCCCAGATAAAAGACACACAACTTTTATAAGATTTTAATGCCCTAGGGCAGATATCTACCCTCTAAGCTATTAAAATCTACTTCCCCATTAATAACCCCGAGATAGAACTTGCCATGTTCCCTCTGGGCAGCTCATAACTCCAATTGGCCATCCCTCATGACTCAGTCTTCTCCCCTCTCCACCTTCTCCTTCCTGCCTCAGACCCCAAAACCCTGCCTATCTCTCTTCCGCCCAGCTATAGGCTGTAAGTATCTTTATTCGCCAGTCAGGGATAAGTTGAGGAGCAAGGTTACATAGTATCACCTGGGTTTAAGTGAGAATCTCCCAGTCCCTTGGGGCAGCCAGAGCCAGTATTTAACATTACAATATACATAGCAACAGAGCAAACCTACCGGTCTCCAGCCTTCCAGCCTGTTACAGTCTCTTGTTTCTGCCATGATACATTCATACTGCAAGCTGGCTGCCCAGCAAACTTCCAGGTGATTCTCCTGTGTGTCTGCCTGTCATCTCTCATACTGTGGTTACAGATGAGTGCCACCACACCCATGGTTTCTGGGGATGGAATCAGGCCTCGAGGCTTGCAGCAAGCACCGTTACCACTAAGCCATCTCCTCCACCCAAGTGTCTTATTTTAAATTAAATTGAAAACATTTCTTCATTTCAAAAGAAAATCCATTGGAATATAGTATATTGGGAAATCCTTAGGCAGAATTGCCTAGACTTAAGTATTTAAATTTGTAGCTATTAGGGGCTGGAGAGCTCAGTGGTTAAGAACACTGGTGGCTTTCCTGAAGATCCTGAGTTCAATCCTCTGCAACCACATGGTGGCTCATAAGCATCTATATAATGTGATCTGATGCCCTCTTCTGGCATGCAGGTGTACAAGCAGATAGAACACTCATAAAATAAACAAACCTTGTAGCTAAGTTAAATGAGCTGATGGATATGAACTGCTGCCACGGGCCGGGGTTTCTTGCAGGGAGCCCTTGTTCCGTGGGGTGACGAAAGTTCTGGCCAGATGGGCAAGGGATTTGGCGATGACAGACAGACACAAGAAGTGTGTTACCTGAACGTATTTTCACAAAATAAGAATCAGGCTTATATAGTATACAGAAACTGGGTGAATGTCAGAGATCACGTAGGCAGGTAGTAGTCACATCAAAAACAGTAGATCCCCGGGCGGTGGTGGCGCATGCCTTTAATCCCAGCACTTGGGAGGCAGAGGCAAGCGGATTTCTGAGTTCGAGGCCAGCCTGGTCTCCAGGACAGCCAGGGCTACACAGAGAAACCCAGTCTCGGAAAAAAAACCCAAAAAAACAAAGACAGTAGATTATTAAACAGCCTGGTGTAAATGATTCCTTCAGAAGTACTCTTCCCCACTGGGCTACCTTGGCAGCCCTAAGCAAACACCCAACTATCTAATTCTTCTAGGTTGTCAGAAGTATGCACTGGGGGTCTCCTTCTAGCTAACCTCTCATGAATAATACATTACTTAGGCCCTGGGGGTGATTTCTGGGAGTATTTGTGACAGATTCCCAATTTGGCAGGGGAGCCAACCAACTACTCTCTAATATGTGAAATAGTTTGCCATTTGTCGTCAGTAAACTTTAATGCTTTGTCTTTTTCACTCTCTTGGAGACAATCTGTCTGAATAGGTAACATCAGCTCAGCACTGATTAGGATTAGTTGGAACATTGTTGGGGCCGGGAAACATTGTTTACTTTAGTTTGGCTATAACAAAATATTTCTTAGGGCACCTTTATGCCTGAATAAAGAAAGCATGTAGACTTCTCTGCAGACTTTACAGAGATCAATCTGGAACACAACTAAGTTAAGAGATGTTAGCGACCAGCCACCTCAGCAGACTGGTTCACTGTGACTGGCTCACTGTGCCTCAGGTCTGTAAACAGGTTTTTTTAGACCTGTCATGCAGACACAACTGAAACTGTGCCTCAGGTCTGTAAACAGGTTTTTTTAGACCTGTCATGCAGACACAACCGAACTAGACAAGTGCTGAGTAACAAACTGCAGCCCAAGAATGTTTAAAATTCACATGCTAGTAGTAGCAAAAAAAAAAAAATCTATCCACCCTTCTCAGGGAGAACAAAGTAGTTGTAAGATGAACTAATTTTGAAATCTTTTATTACATTCCTGCACACAATGCACATCCACATTCCACGGAGCACAGGTTGAGAGCAGAGGGCAGCTTGCAGAAGTGGCTCTCTCTTTCCAGAGTCCCAGAATTAACCAGTCCCTGGCTTAGCAGCAAGTGTCTTTACCTACTGAGCCAATCCTGAACTAGAATTTTAAAATATTAGACACAAGGGAAAGTTAGAGGAAAAAAAAAAGAAGAAAAAGCAAGCATAAGCAGTTCCTGAATCGCAGATCTGCCTCCTCTCATTTCTCTAATGAGTGTGACAGAACACAATCTCTCTCCACAGCTTAAACCCCAGCCTCCAAAATCTCTATATGTTGCTTTTGTAATGAGAAAAAGAGGACAACTCATTAACTTATATCAAAATGAAAATCCTAACTGACCAAGGCCTGTGCCCAACAATAAAGTATCGTATTTTGAATGTTCGGTGTTTTTAAAATGAAACTGAACTTGAATTCGTTTCTCTGTTGGTGAGTGACCTCTTAAAACTATCCTTGTAGCAGTTAGGACTCTACTGCTGATGGGCACCTGAGCTCAGCCCTCCTAGCATGCTGCTTCTAAGTCACAGTTCCATGACCAAGTAACTCTGGAAACCCATTTTATCAAGAGAAAATGTCAGCCATGCTGGTGGTGGCACACACCTTTAGTCTCAGCACATGGGAGGCAGAGGCAGGTGGATCTCCAAGTTCAAGGCCAGCCTGGTCTGCAGAGCAAGCTCCAAGACAGCCAAAGTTACAAAGAGAAACCTGTCTCAAAAAACAAAAAAATTGTCCGGGAGGGGAAAGGGGGTGTTCTTTTATGTAAAGGGTTGGGGGTAAAGGGAGGAAATCCTTTCTATGTTACAACTCTGACCTTACTATTAAAGATCAGTCTTCATATAACTTTTTAATTCTTATATAAAATTATGTAACAATATTTTATTATAAATTATAAAATTATAGTGTATAATTATCTTATGTTACCATTTATATATTGTTATATATTACATGAAATATTTTTCTATATTAGATATATTAATTATATAAATTTCTTTAATTTTTATACAAACAGTATTTTTTAATATTTTAAGAGGTCTTTGAAATTGAGAAAAAAAAACCATGCATAGCTGTTTTCATTGCCTATCAACGTCCTGGATGCCCACTGTACACAAAGTACACTTTATCTGGTAGTTTGAAGAGCACAGAAGGAAGCAACAGTGTATTCCAGGGAGAGAGGACACAAAGGAGCAGTGACTGAGGACCTGTAGCCATGTACTTGAGCAGATGGAATCTGAGCTACCTCCCTGGGTTCTGGAAATGGCTGGTCATGGATGAATGTACGGGAATCCTGCTAAAGCCATGGTCTCTTACAGGTGCTTGCAGGCTAGCCTGCCATGCTGCTCCCACCGGATACACTTAACTAAGTCAAAGGTCACTAAAGGAGTAGCCTATTGTGATACTGATTTTGGCCTCCCACTATAAAGGAAGCTTATGAATATTTTAACAGAAAAGGTTTTGGCGCACGAAAAGCAAGCAGCCAGTTCAGAGAGATCCAGAGGATGTGATTCAGTTGGCAAGGGCTGCCCAGAATACATGACATCCTGGGCCCGATGGCACACTGATAACCTAACGCTAGAGAGGAGGTGGTAAAGGGATCGGTAATACAAGGCTATCTTCGGCTACTTAGAGAGTTTAAGGCCAATTTGGGTTATGTGAGACTATAAAGACCAACCAATAAGACATTGAAACCAAGCATGGATCATACCTGTTCGTTTAGCCCATGAGAATGCACATAGGATCAGAAGTTGAAGGCCAACCTCTGCTACATATCAAAGTTTGAAGTCAATTAATAGTGTTTTTATAGGGGTGGAGAGATGGCTCAGCGGGTAAGAGCACTGGCTGCTCTTCCAGAGGTCTTGAGTTCAATTCCCAGCAACCACATAGTGGCTCACAACCATCTGTAATGGGATCCAATGCCCTTTTCTGGTGTGTCTGAAAACACTGACAGTGTACTCATATACATAAAATAAATAAATCTTAAAAAAAAAAAAATAGTGTTATTATAACCCTGTATGAAGCCCCAAGTAACAAGCTTGGGGAGTTGTAAACAAGTAATAGATTCATCCAGCATAAAGGTAATAAATCTAAAAGCGTAGTTTGGAAATTTGGAATGTGAGAGACTATCTTGATGATTTCATACTGTTAAAATAGTATTCTGAAGGCAAGAGGATACTGATTGAAACAAAAATAGTAATTAAAAGTGCTTGGACAGCACTAACTAGACTTAGTGGGCTATTAACAACCAAAGGAGCTGCCAAGGAAGCTGGAGGGGTTGGGAGGAATTGGGAAAGGGTGGATGGGTACGGTCTAAATACACCATGCTCATGTATGAAATTACCCAATAAAAGGAGGATTGTTTTATTAACTCCTGCTAAAGCTTTTAAGGGAGCTAGCTCTGAAAAAGCATGGAGGGCTGGCAACTAGTTGTCAATAAGGGCTTAGATGAAAGCATGAGGACTCAGTTCGAATCCCAGCCCCCACGTTAAGAAGGCGCACAGGACAGTATGTGTCTTGTGGTTATAGAGACAGGCAGGCAAATCCCTGGGACTTGTTGACCAGCTAGCCTAGCCCAATCTGTGACCACTAGGACAGTAGAGAATGTGGCTCAAAAAGGTGGCCTGGAGAGACAGCTGTGTGGTGAAGAGCATGTGCTACTCTTTCAGAGGACGGGGTTAGGTTCCTAGCATCGACAGGATATTGCACAATGATCCCAACTCTGGTTCTAAGGAATCTGATATCCTCTTCCAGCCTCTTCAGGCACTGTATGCACATAGTTCAAGGCAGTGTATGCAAACAATACACATACATGTAGACAAAAATATTCATACACATTAAATTTTAAAAAGGTGGAGAGCAATGGATCAATTCCCAGCACCCACTCGGCAGCTCACACCTGTCTGTAACTCTAGTTCCAGGGTTTCTATCACCCTCACAGACATAGCCATAGCACCAATGAACATAATATAAAAATGAATTATAAAAAGACCACTGGCAGAAAATGTGCAGGACAAATCTCTTTTCATAATTCTTCAATAAACCATTTATTTGCAAATAAATAACATGTATACCATACCTAAATAAATATTTAAGAACTAATAATACACAAGGATTATATTGTAAGTTGGGAATGAGGCTCCACCTGGTTAGACGGCAAGGCTGAAGCACTGCTCCTACTTAAATGCTAAGTCACGTGGGAGGACTGCTCTTGACTTTGATGCTTTCAGCCAACACTGATATTCTAACCTGACAGTTCAGGTGTTTGTTTTCTCTACTTAGACATGTGAAAAAGACCTGACCCTTCAGTCAAAGGGGAAGATGCTTATTGTGAATCAGGAGATTAATCTACATGGATAGAGCAGTCATTTTAAATGAGTTCACTTCACCCATGCTCTGATTTGTCTTTCTCAACGGACTGGTTTCTAAACTTAGCCTAAGTACAGGCCTGAAACTCAGGCAACCATCAGGAACCATGGAGCTGAGGCAGAAAGGTGCTTCTAAGGACCGCAAACTTTTCAACCTGGGACAGACTGCAACACTTGTGCCACACTCGATATTACAAAAGAATGAAAAAGCTGGAAAATAAGGTGTGTTTTCACTTACATATTACCAGGCTGTAGCTGGCTAGCAGCTATGCAAACCGGGTTCCTGAAAGGAAGGCAGGGGCCTGGGAAAAAATAGGAGAGACCAGACAGCAAGAGAAATAAGAGACCAAGTCAAAAAGACTGCGATCACAGCCCACCTTTACTTAGAGCATCAGCTCAGGAGCACTCAGCAGCTCAGCACTGGTGGCTCCTGGCAGGACTTCAGAAGAGGCAGAGAAGCAGCAGAGACAACAGAGCTCTCTTTTATCTCAGAAAACTTCTGCTGTCAGCAGAACAGGAACTGGGGGTCACAAGATGCAACTCATGCATTTAAAAAATGTGTGTATATGTGCTCATTTGGAGATCAGAGAACAATTTTGTGAAACTAGTTCCCTCTTTCTGGAGGTTCCAAGGATCAAAAGTGTCACTGGGCGTACATAGCAGGTGCCTTTACCGGAAGGGTCTTCTCTGCAGCCTACAACTCACACATTTTAGAGAACTATGGAGTTTCTGAATTTCAATAACTTAAATATACAATCCTTCATATAGTCTTTAACTATTTACATGAAAGATACTAAATAAATTAAATGTTCTTATTATTAACAAAGAAAAACAGAAATCAAGTACTTCTTCTGTAGCCCCTCCTGACGAAGGTCCACCATCATCTACAGGAGAGGACTTCTCACTGCACAAAGTACACTTCCAAAGTCCTTCCAAGTGGAGACTTTTTAAAATATAAGGAAAATGAAAACAGCCAATGCAAATTAATTATAACACAAATATAAAATAATCAAGTGAAATTTCCCTAAAAGGAAGAAAACATTCACTATATTTACTTTTGAAGATAAATTACAAGTGAATTTTATGTGGACTAAGACAGTTTTCTGGCTTTAATGTATAAAAATAGTACCCATGCTGTCTAATATGGGGGGTTATATAGTTAGAAATATAAAATTCTACTTTTGCAGGCAGGTCAGCTAATTGAAGTACGTCAGCACAATCATCTGGATTGGCTGTCTGCACACTGGGCAGGGCTTATTCCTTTTCTTTAGTTTCTTTGCACATGTGAAACATGACATGAGGTGTCCGGTTTTGCCGTGAACAATGCAACCATTTTTAGGCCGCCCCTGGCAGATCACACATGGTTCGATGGCATTCAGGGAGAAGCTAGATTCCACACTTTCCTCTTTGTCCTGCGCTTCCTCCCTCAACTCTTTGGCACTTTCTTGGCTGCTATAAACAATGCTGCTGGAAGTCGATGGCTGGGAATAGTCCTCACTCTCCTGTGACAGGGGCATCTGTGCGACTTTCTCCTCACTGTCCTCCATACATGGCTCCTTAGCACCGCTCTCTTCTGTCACTTTTTTGCCATCAGGCACATCTAAGCCTTCTTCTGCCTGAGCTGAGTTTTCCAGCTTAGCTTTTTCAGAGATTTCCACTTTATCTTTCCCTTTATCCTCTGGAAGCCAGTTCTCACGAAGGGTCCAACATCTGTTGCAGTGTGATGGAAGGGGAGGATTCATTTCATTGCACGAGGTACATTTCCAATAGTCCTTCAATAAAAAAGACAGTAACTCTTCAAGGCTAACTTCAGTATGGCTGAGGTAAGAGTATAACATGTAGTGTAATTTTCAGCATTTCATATTTTACATAAACAAGCAAAGAACACAAGGACTATAACTAATACTGTATACCAGAAATTAGCTAATAGAGTAGACCCTAGGTACTCTCCCCTACATAGATACACGTACAAAAAGGTAAACAGGTGAAACAGTTTCAGGCTGGAGAGATGGCTCAGAGGTTCCAAGCACTGACTGTCCTTCCCAGCACCCACATGGTGGCTCACAACCACCTGTGATGGGAATCGATGTCCTCTTCTCGTGTGTCTGAGGACAGCCACAATGAGTGTATTCATATACATCAAATAATTCTTTAAAAAAGAAAAAAAAAATGGGAAGCAGAGGCAGGTGGATTTCTGAGTCGAGGCCAGCTTTGTCTACAGAGTTCCAGGACAGCCAGGGCTATACAGAGAAACCCTGTCTCAAAAACAAACAAACAAACAAACAAACAAACAAAAAGACAGATGTTTGCAGGCCTGAGACCAATCCCTAGCACTTTATTAAAAAAAAAAAAAAAAAAACAACGCGGGGGGGGGGGGGGGAGAAGAGGGGACGGAACCCTAAAAAAAAATCATACACTCTCAAAACGTACTGTATGCCTGTCCTTTTTATTGTCTAAGGATGCATTAGCTCATCAACTGAGCTAAAGAAAATGGTACAGCTCCTTTCCTCTGCATCTAAGTCTGTACTTATGTCCCTCAAAGCTCAATCCTGGACAGTGCAGACATTACATGATAAATCCAGAGGAAGCCTGCTCTTCCTGGAGAATCGCTTCCAACACAGCAATTGCTAGGATTCTTTAAACGTGCTCTAAAGCAGGGCGGTGGTGGCGCATGCCTTTAATCCCAGCACTCGGGAGGCAGAGGCAGGCGGATTTCTGAGTTGGAGGCCAGCCTGGTCTACAGAGTGAGTTCCGGACAGCCAGGGCTACACAGAGAAACCTTGTCTCGGAAAAAAACAAAACAAAACAAAAAAAAAAACAACAAAAAACAAAACAAAACAAAAAACAAAAAAACCCCATGGTCTAAAGGCCCCAGTGCAACTAAATATCCCGTTCCCACCCGTAAGAGAAATTGTACACAATACCTGTCAGCTACTGGAACTAAAAATCTACTCTTCTCACCACAATCCAAACTATATGGGCCGCCCCCAACCCCCCATCAGTTTTCCTGTACTCTCTCTTAACTGCCCAATGTCTCCTCCTTACTCAACTTCTCTTTACAAACCTGGAAAGGCAAACTCTTCCACACCCCTGCCTCATTATTGAACATATACTATATCCTTGCATCAATGATGGCACTTCCAGTTTCTAGTATGTTCAAATTTAAATTCCACCCCATAAAACCAAGCAAATGTAGCAACAGATCCCACTACAACAAAGAAAGAAATGCTTTAAGTCATGAGTTTAAAAGTTTTAACAGTATGAAATTACCTCACTTGAAGAAGTAAATGAACCATATTTTCCTAATTCTGATCTCAACATTGTGTTTTTATTTCTTTGAAAAATATATATACTTACAGCTAAGGAAATTTCAGGATCTCCCTCAAAAGAATCTGCATCACTTTCTCCTGTCTGATAGACTGTGACCCCATAGACCTGATAAGACAAATTCATTAGCATCAATTCAATCCTTCAACCAGGAAGCCTGAATTCTTAGTAAGTCTTAAACAAATAGCTTGAGCCATTAACTGTCCACAAGAAGTTCTGAAAGAAAGTTAAATGCAGTTCAAGTCAAGCAGGAAAAGCAGGATAGTAAAATCTTTACTCACCATGGCAAGAGTTGTTAAATACTTAAAACCAAACAAAATATTCAAGAAAGCATTTTATAAATTTAGAGTTATTAGCCAGAAAGCAACTAGAAATGTTAAACATATAGTTACTCCCAGGAAAGAGATATTCAGGTTCTATGTGACACTGTTTGTTACATGTTTTACATTAGTGAAAAAACACATCAGTACTGAGAGGGAGGGGCAGAAGGAGTGGCTCACACCTTTCATCCCAGCACTCAGGAGGCAGAGGCAAGAGGACTACTGTGAGTTTGAAGCCAGCCAAATCTAGATAGCCAGTTCAGGGTCAGCCAGGGATACATGGTGATACTCTGTCTCAAAAACAAGTAAACATGGGCTAGAGAGATGGCTCAGTGGTTAAGAGCACTGACTGCTCTTCCAGAGGTCCTGAGTTCAATTCCCAGCAACCATATGGTAGCTCACAACCATCTGTAATGGGATCTGATGCCCTCTTCTGGTGTGTCTGGAGACAGCTACAGTATACTCATAAACATTAAACAAATAATATTTTAAAAAAAAAAAGAAAAAAAATCAAGTAAACACATACATATATACATAAATTGGAGGCCCAAATGGAGAATTTTGTGGGCAAGCCATTATAAGAATATTTATCATTAGCAGAACAGTGGTAGTATACACCTTTAATCCCAGCACTTGGGAGGCAGAGGCAGGCAGATTTCTGAGTTTGAGGCCAGCCTGGTCTACAAAGCAAGTTCCAGGACAGCTAGGGCTACACAGAGAAACCAAGTCTCAAAAAAACAAAAAACAAAACAATAACACCCAATCAACTCAAAAAAAAGTTAAAAAACATTGTTCAAAAACTCGCCTAAGTTTTTTACTTAGTAATATGAGACTATAATAAATCAAGGAAAGAGCTAGAGAGATGGCTAAGAGATGGCTAAGAAGAGCACTGGCTCTTCTTCCAAAGGTCCTGAGTTCAATTCCCAGCAACCACATGTGGCTAATAACCATCTATAATGAGATCTGGTACCCTCTTCTGGCCTGCAGGCATACATTCAGGCAGGATGAATAAATCTGAATAAATAAATAAAACCAAGCAAAGAAACTATTATATTTCACCTCAAGTCCACAAAGCAATATTCTATCTTGAACAAATGAAAAAGCAAGAATTTCAAGAGAATCTGAGTAGATCACGTCCGTCTTCACCTTATCAGAAAGCCAATAAACATGGAAGCCCACCTCATCATCGTCATCTGAGAGCTCGAGCCCTTCGTCACTCAGGCTGTAATCTTCTGAGTCAAGAGACTCAACTTCAAATTCTACACTAAACTGATCAGAAACTGAATCCTGGTCCAGGCAATCACCAGAATGTTCACTTATGCCATCATCAAGATCCTATGGAGAAAGAATAAAGTGACTGTAAATGCACTGCCTCTGAGCCTCATTTAGAGCTTCCGTATTCATCCCAGGCCACTATTTCCTTCTCAGCCTCATATCATGTAGACTGGCACTAGGTTAAGGTTCAAGGTTATTATATTAATATTGAATTTTCCCTGTTCAAAATCCTACCTCATGAAGGAAAAAAGTCAAAGCCCCTTAGCCCCAGGGTTACACTCAGAATGACTGCAATGTCCAGCTAAACACACTCTCCACCCTATTCAACACCCATGCTCCAGCCAGATCTTGTTTCCTAAATCAATCCACACACTAACTTTTCCTCAGTAAGATAATCTGAGTTTCTAAGTCCCACTCATCTTTCTTTGGCTAAGATTCTCACAATACCACAAATAAAAGTTCTTCCACGTTTAATGGCCTTTCCTACCTGTATAATTCCATACACACTCATTAATTATATGAAGCACAACTGTGAGTTTCTCCTATTAAATACAAGAAGGCAAAGGCCTCCCCTACTCACACTGTTAGTGTGCTAGAATGCTAGTTAAGATACACAATACAAAGTTGGCATCTGGGGCTAGCGAGGTGGCTCAGAGGGTAAGAGCATTGCAAAGGTCATGAGTTCAAATCCCAGCAATCACTTGGTGGCTCATGACCACCCATTATGAGATCTGATGCCCTCTTCTGGCACGTCTGAAGACAGCTACAGTGTACTTATGTATAATAAATCTTTGGGCTGAATGAACAGGGCTGACCAGAGCAAGCAAAGGTCCTAAAAGTCAATTCCCAACAACCACATGAAGGCTCACAACCATCTGTACAGCTACAGTGTACTCATATATATAAGACAAAATAAATAAATCTTTAAAAAAAAAAAAGAAAGAAAGAAAAATAAATAAATGTAGTAATTAGTTGTAGGCATAGTGTTCCCTGTAAATAAAGGGTAAAACTGCTGAGACTAATGTTCTCATATATAAGTTAAAACAAAGCAAAAAGCAGTTGTATTAACAGCATTTTCACTTAAGAAATTTAAGTTTAAAAAGGAACAAATTTTTAATATGGAAGATTTTTAGAAGAGCATATATATATATATATACACAATTACAGAAAAAAAGAAACATTCTATTGCCGGGCAGTGGTGGCACACACCTTTAATCCCAGCACTTGGGAGGCAGAGGCAGGTGGATTTCTGAGGCCAGCCTGGTCTACAGAGTGAGTTCCAAGACAGCCAGGACTATACAGAGAAACCCTGTCTCAAAAAAACCAAACAAACAAAAAAAAAGAACATAGATTCTATTAGATAGCATACACACAAAGACACTGATTGATTGACTGACTGGCTGGCTGGCTGATTGGGGATGTAATTAACTGGTAGAACATTTGCCTAGCATGCAGAGAGCCCTGGATTCAACCTCCAGCATTAAAAATTAAGGCAGAAAGTTAGCAGTCAATCCATCTATAATGAATAAAATTAACTTAAAGTTACATATCCATCAAACTTTTTTTTTAAAGACTTATTTTTATTATAAATAAGTACACTGTAGCTGTCTTCAGACGAGCCAGGAGAGGGCATCGGATCTCATTATGGGTGATTGTGAGCCACCATGTGGTTGCTGGGATTTGAACTCAGGACCTTTGGAAGAACAGTCGGTGCTCTTACCTGCTGAGCCATCTCACCAGCCCCCATCAAACTTTTTTAAACTAGATCCAATTCCAGGCCACAAATAATTACTCAAGCACTATAATTGTCCTAACACTTATTAAGTGCCTTTGTTATTAAATTGCTGGTGGTCTGCTGCACAGGAATCCCATCTCTATGACCACACCTGACAAAGATGTGATTTAATACCTACTCCATTTGTACAGCAGCTTGCTCTCATGAGCCATTACACCAGTACTGTTCTGTTCAATACCTCTCTGAACTCACTGCTATGGGAGAAAAAAATATATATGATACAAGAACAAGCAAAACAGGTTTCCTATCACAACTGGTTTGGTATTCTTTATTTTTTAAAGAATTATACAAAAACAACCAAACTGGCTAGCTTTCCTAGTGCTGGAAGGTGATATGCAGGCTGCTGATGTTAAAAACTCCTACATCACAAGTGGTCTGGCTAAATACGCCTGTTAGTGTGACAGTGGCACGCTGTTATGAGAATAACCAACTGCTGATCGAATTTAACGTCCAGTCAGCAGAGGGAACTCATGTTGGTAACCTTTGCCCAACAGCTGTTGTAGGAGGGAATTCACTATTATTATTTTTCTAAATGATGTAGTAGCAAGCTTATCTTCATACCACAGATCACTCAACCCCTGACCCTTGTTTAAAGAAGCTTCTTTCTCAAGTACATGGTGGTTAACATTGACTCTGAACTGGTCACAGCGCAAAAACTGAGGTTAAGTATGGAGTGCTTAGCCCCAAATAGTACATCTGTGTAAATCTCACACACACACACACACACACACACACACACACACACACACGGCTTAGAGAACATACAGGAAGAAGGGGCAGAAAGATTGTGAGTGAAAGATTGTGAGTCAAAGGTTGTGGAGTGTGCTATAAAACTCTTCTGGACCTGACACACTCCATGCACCATGAACTGAAGCAACTGTGGATGCCAGTCAACATTCCAGCGCAGGTGCATGGGAGCTCACACCGCCTGACACCTAGCTGAGGAGGTGGGGATTTTCTTCAGAGGTGAGGGTCCAGTGGATGACCCTATCTGCATGTACATAGGACTCAACAAGTGAAACCCAAAGGATCTGAGAAGAGATGCAAGACAGGTGGAGGTAAATACAGCCAACATACACCAACATACACCATATACACACATGGAGTTGGGTACAATGGTACAGTGTTTGCCTAGCACATGTGAACTAGATTTGATTCTTGGCAAGGAGATTAATCAAAACAACTTCCTTTAGATTTTATGGTATATAATTGAGCTGAATTTCCAGTATTCTGTTACTCAAAAAGTGTAACTTCTAAATGTTCTGCTTACATTATGCTACAGCGCAGCTGGGCTATTAGTACCGTGGTTCACAAAGGTTCTCCAGTGTAAGGGATGACATCAGCACTGATAGACTCTGTTAACTTTACCAGGAGCAGAGCTCCTCTACTCTAACCTCCTAACCCAGGACTGGATTTGAGATTGAAATTTACCTCTGTATTCAGCAACAATCTCACATCAAGCACAGGCATTTTATTTATAAGCTTATTAGGATTGTAGGGACTAGATATTTTTTCAAAGACTTGTTTTATTTAAAACCAGAACACAGGACTTTAAATGGTTTGCTGCTCCAGGAGAGGCCACACCCTCTTGTGGCCTCCAACAGCACTGCATGCACATGGCATACATTCTGGCAGGCAAGACACTTCCATTACAAAATAAGATCATTTCTCAAACCTGAGCACTACCTGATGCAAGGGGGTCTCTGTGGACTCGCTGCTGCTGCTGCTGCTGCTGCTGCTGCTGCTGCTGCTGCGCTCACAACACATCTCCCTCAGCACACACAGACCCAGGCTCTCATCAAAGGACAGGGACCTGTGGCGCTTCCTTTGCCGTTCACCAGGTAGTTCATCTGTGTTCTCTTCTATATAGTAAAGGAAAATGGGTAGTTAAAACTCCCGGTGCCAGGCAGTGGTGGTGTATGACTTTAATCCCAGCAATTCGGAGGCAGAAGCAGGCAGATTTCTGAGTTCAAGGCCAGCCTCGTTTACAGAGTGAGTTCCAGGACAGCCAGGGCTACACAGAGAAACCCTGTCTTGAAAAACCAAAAGGAAAAAAAGGAAAAAAAAAAAACAAAAACAAAAAACAAAAAACCTGCCCGAACTGTGACTGGTTTAGAAACTGAAATATCTTCAGCAGCTATTTGCAACAAAATTTAATCTCAACTAAATTAAACAGAAAAGCCAATCATTAATGCTTCAAAAGTCAGCAGTATTTCACTGGATCTGTTTAGTTAAGTTCAAGCTCTATTTATAAACTTGCAACCTTCTTCGTGAACTTTACCTCCACCAAGTTAGGAAACTTTAATCCATCTAGAGCTTTTACTGATCCAATAGTATATGCAATTTTCCTGTCAATATTAAGCTTTAAAAATAAGATATGTGGCCGGACAGTGGTGGCACACGCCTTTTAATCCCAGCACTTGGAAGGCAGAGGCAGGAGGATTTCTGAGTTCGAGGCCAGCCTGGTCTACAGAGTGACTTCCAGGACAGCCAAGGCTACACAGAGAAACCCTGTCTCAAAAAAAAACAAAAACAAAAAACCCCAAAAAACAAAAAATCTATGTGGGCGGGTGAGATGGCTCAGTGGGTAAAAGCACTGACTGCTCTTCCGAAGGTCCTGAGTTCAGATCCCAGCAACCACATGGTGGCTCACAACCACCCGTAATGAGATCTGAGGCCCTCTTCTGGTGTGTCCAAAGACAGCTACAGTGAATTATGCCGGAGTAAGCGGCCCAGAGTTCAATTCCCAGCAGCCACACACATGATGGCTCACAGCCATCTGTACAGCTACAGTGTACTCATACACCTAAATCTTTAAAAAAAAAAAAAAAAAAAAAGATATGCAAGGCCAGCCTGGTCTATATAGAAGCTCTGTCTCCAAAACACACAAACAAAAACAAAACAAACAAACTTGAAAACAAGACTTCACCTCCTTTATCAGGACTCTAGGGCAGCAGCTCTCCACCTTCCTAACACTGTGGACCCGTTAATACAGTTCCTCATGGTGGTGACACCAACCATAAAACTATTTTTATTGCTACTTTATAATCATAATTTTGCTAATGTGATAAAGTAAATATCTGGTTTTCAGTGGTCTTAGGTCTCAGACCTCTGTGAAAGGGTTATTTGACCCTAAAAGGACACACCAAGCAACTATTTAGTATGTCATATAAATGTTCCCATGTACCTGTCTCACTAATGGATCTCCTTCTAGATGAGGTAGACGGTCTAGAAACTAAATCAGAAGATGAAGGTTTCTCTTCTTGTGGCTCTTGCACAGGGTCCTAAATACATAAGAAAAAAACATTGCAAAGTAAACATAAAACATTGGCTGTTCTAAATTCTGTTTTATGTAACCCTCCCAATTTTCAAAACTATTTGTCATGAAGCTGGAGAGATGGCTCAGAGATTCAGAACATGTGCTGTTCTTGCCAGGATGAGTTTGGTTCCCACCACTCATGTTTGGGGCAGCTCACAACCTTTTAAGTGCAGGTCCAGGTGAGCTTCACCCTCTTTTGGCTGGAGGATGTATGCACACACTCATACTCACAGACAATACACACAGAATATTTTTAAAAGAAACGTGTGTTAGAGTAAGACCATCATGCAAGTGTTACCTTCAGGTCACTCCCACCTTCAGGCCCGCATCTGCTCTCACTCAGCGGTGTGCCAGAGTCTGGAGATTGTAAGAGAAAGTAAAAACTGAATCAAAACAAAGAAAGCAAGAATTCAATATGCCCAGTCTAACACATGCCCTGTACAAAATCTAACCTTTCAACAATTATTAACCATTTGTGTCATGTCATTTGCATACAGGAGGTATAAATTCAACAGGAATTATGAAGTAAAATAAGCAAATTTTAAGATATACTAGCAGAGGAAACAAAAGTATTGTTTAGGAGACATGGGGAAAGGGGCTCTGAAGAACTATCAGGACAGATTCTGGAATAGCCGACGTTGAAGCTGCTATATACAAGACACTCCAGACTGAGGGAGTAATATGTGAGCAATCACCTAGACACACACAGTTCCTATGGCACAAACATGTAATTAATTCATCTGTACTGAAACAGTAAAATGCAGGCTCGAGTGCAGAACCATGCCTGTTCAGCCTAATAGCATAAAATGTCATTTTTCTCAACAGTTATTCAAGCAGTTACATAATCTTGTCTGAGGCCATGTTACAGCCTCTCACCATTAAGTGTTTTAGTTCAAGAAGTAAAGCTAATTTCCCAGCTCACAGAACCATTCTCCCAGGGAGCAACCATGAAACTCCTACATAAGAAGCAACAAACTACTCTGACAACACAGAATTTAAAAAACAAAAACAACAATAATAACCCAAACCACAGAAACAACAAACCCACTGGGCATGGTGATTTAGGCCAATCATCTCCAGCAGGCTTAGATAGGAGGATTACAAATTCCAGGCTAGCCTGGGCAACTCAGTGAGACTGTCAAAGGAAAATGAAAAGGTCTCAGCTAGCATGTGAGAGGTGCTAGACCCCATGCCTACAGGGGGAAACAAATAGCAGAGCACAGAGGCAATCAGACAGTATTTGAATACAAACAAAACAGTATTAAAGCTTGTGGGGTGGGAGTTTGCATATGCTTGGCCCAGAGCTACACAGAGAGAAACCCTGACTTGAAAAACCAAAAAATTAAAATATAAAAACTGGTTAAAACCAGGTGTTTGTAAGGAAAAGGAAATGTTAAATGAGTCTAAGTAGATGAAAAATGTGTGGTACCACTCACCAAGAAAGACTGTGGGAAGGTGAAAGATTTAGCTTGGAAAAATAATGAATTTAAATGAGTTATGCAGACAGACAGGTGTAGTTTGTACTTAGTTTTACAGACCAAGCTCTCAAAACACCCAAGTTCCAGTTTTGGAGTGGACAAAATTACTCAAAAATCACAATCTAATACCCTTCACTACCACCCTAAAGTACATCCATGGCCAAGCACTGACTGAGCACCCAAAACAATGAGTTACCCATGTCAAATGGCAGTATACGAATTACCTGGGAACTCCGTCTTAGGATGTGGAATAGATATAAAACGGATGTAATGAACTAACAGGTATGACAAGGCTAGCAAGACTCATCTAAGATTTTCAAAATTACTTTAACTAAACTGAAACACAAAACCAAAAAAGAAAATGTTAATAATCTACAGATTACCCTTTAATCCTAATAATCTGTCAAAATTTATTAAGTGAATGACTATTAAATATTTGAGAAAATTCAAAATACTATCAGATTCCATAACTGTCTATTGTGCCACCTGACATCTGGAGCCTTAGCAGGTCCCAGTAATCTTAGGATCATGAGACAGAAGCCGAACATCACAAGCCTTAGTCACCAAACTCCTCATTACTTTGTTCTTTGTTTAGGGAAGATCCTGGTGCCTTTTCCAACACACTGTGTACATAACACAGTGACTCCTGAATCTGGAATGGAACAGTGAGATCACAAAAGAGTGGGTGATTCAGTCTAGAAACAAAGCAAGCTTCTGAACACAGTTTTTTTGTTGTTGTTTTTTGTTTTTCAAGACAGGGTTTCTCTGTGTAGCCCTGGCTGTCCTGGAACTCACTCTGTAGACCAGGCTGGCCTCAGACTCAGAAATCTGTCTGCCTCTGCCTCCCAAGTGCTGGGATTAAAGGCGTGTGCCACCACTGCCCGGCTCTGAACACAGTAGTTATGTTTAAGGATAACGGTAAGGTTTATGGTGTTTCAGAGCCCACACCTACTAATATTCAAATACAACTACTAACAGACATGGTGGTTTGTAAGCCTGGAAAGCAGAGGCAGGTGGATGGATCTTTGGGAGTTCAGGGTCTGCCTGCTCTACATAGTGAGTTCTAGCCAACCATAGCTGCATAGTTGAGAGCCTGTCTTTAAAAAGAAAATAGAAATTCTTTCTTAAAAACAAACAAACAAACAAAAACACCTATCAAAATACAATCCACGTGTAGATACTTATAGAATGAAAATCAAATACCTTTACTAGATTCTCAAAAAGGCTGCATCCCCAAAACAACGAATTACATCAGTCTAGGTATGTAGCTCAACGTCAGAGTGCTTGTGAACCACATGAAGTCCTGTCCTCAATTCACTAAGACAGAACTGCCAAGAAGAAAGCTTAAATGGTGCTTACCTAAAAATGTTAAGTGGCACAGGGCAGTGGTGGTGCATGCCTTTAATCCTAGCACTTGGGAGGCAGAGGCAGGTGGATTTCTGAGTTCGAGGACAGCCTGGTCTACAGCGTGAGTTCCAGGTCAGCCGGGGCTACACAGAGAAACCCTGTCTCGAAAAACAAAAAAAAAAAAAAAAAGTTGAGTGTCCACTCAAGAAACAAGAGAAAGAATAGAAAGAAGGGCTAGAAAAGAGATGAAACCACACTCCTTCAAGGTCCTACATAGGTAATTATATTACTTCCTGAAACATCGCAGTGCACTTCGAGGTTTGATCATGCTTCTACCAAGCAGCTTTTAACATTATCTGTTCTTCAAAAGAAACCCTGATAACCCTGTCAGGGTTCTGCAGAGATAACAGGACATTCAATTCTGACTTCTAAATGCACATCATGACATAAGGATGCTCAAAACACAAATACATGTATTTTCTTTTAATTTTAAGGAGAATCGTGGGGCTGACGAGATGACTCAGTGATCAAAAGCACATATTGCTCTTACAGCAGATCTAAGTGCAGTTCCCAGCTGTCATAGCTCAAAACCACCATAACTACAGCTCTAGGGAAGCTAACACTTCTGGTTTCTATGGACAGTTACTCATGTGCACATACCCACATAAAGGGACACCTGCATAATTAAAACTTTCTTTTCTCTCTTTTGAGACAAGTTCTCATTATGTGAACTTGGCTGGACAAGTCCATCTGCCTCTGTCTCCCAACTGATGAGATTAAAGGTACGTGTAACCATACCCGGCCCTATAATTAAATTATGTTTTCCAAAAAGGGGCTGGAGAGATGACTAGTGCTTAGGAGCACTGGGAGTTGTTCCAGAGGTGCAGCTCACTCACAACAGTCTCGCTCCAGGTCTAGGATAGTCAATGCCCTGCTTCTGACCTTGATGGGCACTGCACACACATGGTACACATACAATCATGCATACATGCACACAGACAGGAAAAATACCCATATAAATAAAATGAAAGAAGTCACTTTAATTTCTAAATAGAGAATGAGATGAATCAAAGGCTGGCTGGGGCAGCTAACTAGTACAGTACGTTCTAAAAGCAGGGGTGAGCCTGAGTTCAACTCCCAGCAGTGCTGAATACATGAACAAATGCCAGCTACTTGGGAGGGGAGCAGGAAGCCTAGGTTCCAAATGAGCATGGATAGTTTACAGGGATCCGGTCTCAAAACAACAAAAAAGTAGAGGCTAGAAACACAGCTCCACGGTTACAAGGCCTGGCTACTCTGCCAGAGGTTCTGCCTTCAATTTCCAGCAGCCACACAGCATTCCTAACTGTCTGTAACAAGGTCTAGCAGTCCTAATAGCCTCTTCTGACCTCCAAAGGCACTGCACACAGATGAGACACAGACATACGTGCAGGCAAAACACTAATCCCAAAATAATTACAAAAAAAAAAACAACCAAAAAAAAACAAAAAAAATTGCTAGGCACTCAAAGAGCTAATTAAAAAAAAATAAGAAAGAGAGCCAGAAGCAAACACAAAATGACAGCAGCATACAGTAACAATGTGTTACAGTGCTAAGGATTAAAGCAGCCAGTGCTGTATACATGCTAGGAAAGCATTCTACCACTGAGTATACATCCCAGTCTTTAAAACATTATCAGGGGACTGGCAAGATGGCTCAGGAGGTGAAAGTGCCTGCCATGCAAGCCTGAAGCCTGAGCTGGAGACCGAAACCCACGGAAAAGGCAGAAACAATCCCACAAGGTTGTTTTCTCACTTCCACACGCACACTATGGCATCTGAGTCCAGCCCTACAGATACATATACACATACACAGAAAGCTCAAGGGTCCTTAGCCACATAGTGAGTTTGAGGTTAGACTAGGAAACGTAAGACCTTGTATCAAAAAGAACTGTTTTTAAGTTATAGTATGGTTATAATATTCAAAATTAACTTACCTTGCTGATTTACAACCACTAAGTTTCTGTAGATCATTGCATATATTTTCCTTGTAAGGAAAAAAAAAAGTAAGTAGAGAACGTACAGCTGAGGAATATGAGATCCATTTACACACCCACACATTAATGACAGGGTTTATCTCAAAATAGGTCAGGCCTGGTGACCTGAGTTCAATCCCCAGTACCCACATGGTGGAAGGAGGGGCTGACTCCTGAATGTGGTCTTCTGACTGCCACATTCACAGTGGCATGTGCACATGCATGTACACAAACACAAACCACACACACACACACACACAAAACCACAACAAAAAAGTTTATAATTCCAGAGAAGGGGTTCCCATACAATATGCTATGATCGCTCCCCAACTTGAATAAATAAAAAGTATCAGGCCAGTACAGTTAATAGCAGTAGGGCCCCAAAAAATGAAACCACATTTTAGCATTTTGGTTATATGGTCACAGTTTATCTCTGACAGAGGTGAGATGCAATGATTGTCCAGCTGGTGCTTTTTTTTTAAAGTTGTACTTTTTTTATATGCATTGATGTTTACCTGCATGTATGTCTGTGTGAGGGTTCCAGATCCTATAGAACTGGCATTACCAACAGTTGTGAGCTGCCATGTGGGTGTTGAGAATTGAATCTGGATCCTCTGCAAGAGCAGCCACTGCTCTTAACCACTTAGCATCTCTCCAGCTCCACGCATAGCTGGTGTCCTTATAACC
>JADRCD010214711.1:0-19961 GCA_019843815.1 Montemys delectorum | reverse complement strand
AAAGTCTTTAAAAAGAAATCTGAATGCAAGATTTCCTCAAGAACAACATACATTATGATCACACTGCTTTTACCTCGAGGATGCAAGGTTGTTTCAACATATGTGTACAAATCAATACATGTAATACGTCATATTAATAGGGTTAAAGGCAGACATCTCCCAATCAATCATGTTGATAATTATATAATCGTGAACACATCTCCCTTATAAAAGTCTTGAGGAAACCAGGAATACGTGGAACATACCTCAACATAATGCAAATGTAGATGGCAAATCTATAACCAACATCATCCTAAATGGGGAAAACTAGGACCATTTTCCTAAAGTATGGCCTGAGAGAAGAGCATCCTGCCTCCTCACTCTTTTTCAGTAAAGCAAGGTTCACTGTATAGCGGAGCACATGGCTGTGAGCCTTCAGCACACATTTCCAGCTCACGTCACATAAACTCATCGTCAGAAGCAACATAGCCACGCACTTTATTAAAACTGAAAATGCCTGAATTATTTATTTTCTGTGTTTTTTTCCCCAGTTCACCTTGTGTTCGTAAAATGCTCTTGTTTTATTTGTTTGTTTCACTTTGTTAAAGGGGTCAAGCACAGTTTAGAAATTAAACACAATAGGAGGAAGAAAGACTCATTTAAGAGAGAGATTAGACAGTGCTTTGAAATCCCAGCGCCCTCTTTCCCATGCACTTTCTCTATGATGTCTTCTTTTATGTCCTTCTTTTCTGAGGAGCTATTAAAAGGAAAATTGGACTAACCAAGATTTGGAAGACATTAAAACTTGGTCTCACAGATACTCAAAGTAAGAACTCCCAAACTCTCCAGTCTTGTAGTCCCAATCATCCCATAGCACTTGGTCCCTCTCTCTGACCACGCAACAAAAAGTAATGACCCTGGGCCATGTTGCCTTACTCTTTCTTCTACTGGCACAAAGCAACTGCATGCAGTGCACTTGCAGCTCACTGTTCTTCTTCTCTCTCATTGTCCAGTTATCTGTTTCATTGTTATTCTGGAGTTCTCCCAGAACAGCAATGTTTGGACTTAAACTCCAAAGAGTTGAGAGTAGACACAGTACTTGTTGTACATCAGAAACCAGGCGAACATTTCAAAATGGCCTTTTAATCAATGTCAGCGTGGTGCTTAGGCTAGAAGACAAGATTAGTTTTCAAGCCACTGCTGCCTGACAGACTGGGCCACTTCTGTGCTGGTAATATCAGTAGAACACCTGACAAGTGCCAGCCCTTCTGGTGGGATGGTTTCCATGGCTGGGGTCAGTTTTGTTGTTGTTCTTGTGAAGTTCAAGTCCTTGTGATTTTTGTTTCTCTTTTCCAGCCTTTCTCCTGACCAGAGGGAATTTGACAGGAAAGACTAATAAGAGGGTCGATAGAATAGTCCCAGATCAAGTCTCTGAGCCACAGACAAAAGGAAGATAAGGCCCAAGCTCAGGAAAGCCAGGCAAGATCCGAAACTGATCCAAATCTCTGCTGTCTAAGCTCTCCAAAGAATTAAGAGCTTTTGACTCTCAGAGTTTTTTATTACAAACAGGAGGGATGTCCCAAATTAGAATCGGACTGAAGGTGATGATCAGATAAGGACACTTGGGTATCTAAAGGTCAGAGTCAGTGGTTCCCCCCCCCCCCCCCCATCTCCCTGTACCACTTAAGCATTCTCTTCCTTACTGGAGGCTCTGATCCTCCAACATGACGTCAGTATTATTTCTCCCACCAGAGTATTTTCAGCAAGGCCTGTGCTTTCTGCCCAGTCACATTTGATCCTTCCCCATTTGCACTGGTGGGCTTTTCTTTGGCCCAGGCTGAACGTCTGCTCAGGCCGGCCTCGCTTTGCATTTCTCTCTCCAGGGCCCTTTCCCTGCTCACCTCTCCTTTCTGCCTGTGACCTCAGCTCCCTGAGCCTTTGTTGGACAAGCAACCCTTTTTGGATGAAAAAAAATTAAAACAATAAAAAAGGCAATATACAGGGACACAAACATGTATACACACATACACACACACCTCAAAAAGAAAATGCAGTTGATATGAGTGCAGTTGTGTAAACTCACATCTCAATTCTACAATCCAAAATCATGTTTATTTTTGTAGTCCTGTTGCTATCCACCACAGTAGCAGTCTTGGATTGTTTTCATGGGTAGGTGCAGGTTCTTTCCTGCCTTTCCTGCTAAGGGATTAATATTCAAAGATATACCTCTCCTATCCCTAGTGAGGCCGTTTCCAGAGAAGACGAAGATCCTCCAAGGAGTTAACACAGCAGAGACCAAGGGCAAGTTTCCTGAAGACTGACACATAGTAGGTGATTCCAAAGGAACAGTCTCCACGAGTTGTTTAAATGACAGCTCTTTCTTAAGCTTTGTGGTTTCAGAGACTTCTTTAGCCCGAAGCCAGCCTCAGCTTGTTACGAGGCTCAGAGTTCTAACTCCTTCACCTAAGCCTTGCAAAATATTTATAGCGAATTCAAATACCTTCCCCAGATTGCTCTCATTCCCAGGCTGATTCCTTCACCAGCTGTTCTATGCCTGGCTGGTTGTCCAGATTTCTTTCTAGTGGTGTGTTTATTCCCTGGGTACCTACTAGAACGCTAGGTTTACAGGTACACAGCATACATATTCTGCCTGTCCTTCTGCTCCGAGGGGGGAGAAAACATAAAATACTATCTTATGTGTAGTTTTTCTGAATGTTAAATGCTTTGCCCTAAACTGGAAGATAGGATATCGGTTGACGGGTGCCAGGAATTACTTCACCTCTTGCATATGTAACTGGTATAGATTATATTCATTTTCAAATTAATTTAAAAGCCAGCTGTCGTTTTTAGTACAAGTAATCTATGAAGGTGTGGCTTAGTAATGACATTTAAAATTTAGAGACAATGAGCCATGGAACTGGAGGACTTACAAATATAGTGCTCTGTGTTTATCATGCTTTCACAATTTGAGCTTGAGTCCCCCTTGTAATTACGTTGTCTGTAAGCACTTAATAAAACAGACGATATGGGAAAATAATCTGCATGGTCTATGTACTACAAAATATATTTATATGTGTACATATATGAAACTTTGGTGATTTAGCTTTCCTATTTAAAGCAGTGCTATAGTCATATAGATTTCTCTTTCAAAACACTAAAATTGGAAGAAGAGTTATTATGTGTGTCTACAATTTGTTGGACGTTCTATCCAGGAATACAAGTGCTTGTGTGAATCACAGCCCTGGAAGGCTGTGTTTGTAGACCAGCACCTGGTTGACCTGTATAAACTACATAAGGGGCTGAGTGAACTCTGCAGTCATAGCTGAAGGAATATATGCCGCAAGCACACACAGACTCTGCTCTCATTTTCCTTCTTTATGTGAAGTTTTATGACTTTAAAGGAGTCAAGTTCATGCTTTCTTTCTCCCTCTTTTTCTTTTTATTTTTCTTTCTTTCTTTCTTTCTTTTTCATGGAATTGATATAGTAAGGAGTTGGGCAGGGAATGGCATTTCTAGACTTTACCATGCACTCTGAACTAAGTTTTAAGTTTCCACAGGAAGCCTGAAACCCCAAAAGTTTTCTTCACTCAAGCCACAGACAATCACAAATAATAAGTATGCAAATTAAAAGTTTTCTAAAGAATGCTGAGCACAGGCAGCAAGGTTGCCAACAGGAAAAGAAGGAACCTCCTCGTGTGTTTAAGGTCTCCTCAGTGTTGACTGCTGCATGACCAAAATACTATGATGAGAAAGACTTCTTAACCTATGCCCACCTTAAACAGTTCATGTTCCTTCCAGGCACAAAGAAAGACCACATTTCCCTGGTTGTCACGAATACAAATTCTATCCAATGGAAGGCAAGCAGAAGTTTTATACACCACTTAGAGGCTTGCCCCCTTGCAGATTTGGTCCCAGACTCCAGGCCTCATATGCAAACTTTAACATCTGTCCCTCCCTTTAAAGTAACCTCAAGTGCACATATTAGAGATTTGGGTACCACATGAGAGAATGGGCTCCTGAAAGACTATGGGAAATAATGCCATCACCCCCGTGACTATCCTAGTCTCTGAGATGGCAGTGGTGCGAGTCATGCACATTTCACACTGAAGCATAACTGAATGTGTGGCAGAATAGATAAGTGAAGTTTCTGAGGGATGCAAGTGATCCTCCCCTTTCTTGTTCTCCCTTTGTCTCCTTTCCTAACCAGTGACCACTTCATAAGTAAAGCCTTATAGCACCTTGGCATTGGCTCTCTTAGCCCCTAAAACTGTGAGCCCAATGTTCATTTTAGATTGCAACTGGCAGCACATTCTTGTGTACTACAAACTGAACCAAGACATAGGGCTAAGCAAGAAATTAGAGATTTATTCCAAATTATCCATGTCACCCAGTATTATCTAGTAGACCTGCTTCCTACATTATACAGAAACAACACTAGAAGATTAAAAATTAAGAAATCTACCTCTTCTACCTCATCTTATGCTGGTGCTTTTCTCCACATCTGATTTTTCTCATCTTTTTCTTTGTCCTTGCCACACAACACACACACACACACACATATACACACACACACACACACACACACACACACACACATGCACACACGAGAGAGAAAGAGAGAGAGAGAGAGAGAGAGAGAGAGAGAGAGAGAGAGAGAGAGAGAGAGAAAGAGAGAGGAAGTGTTGATATACTCTTTTCTATTTGGATTCTAATAATACAGACAATTTTTCTTAGGTAATTTTCTTTTTACTTTGAAACATATTTTTCCCTACCTGGTTACATAATAAGTTTAAGCATATCTCCTTGTAATAAGCCAGAGATAAAAAAAATTATTTGCTGCTCATGATTTTTGTGTATTTCCTATCTCTTTTTCCCATAAGTCTTTCCATTAATTTATGCATCATCCAATGCATAATTTGACAGTAGGGGGTCTTTTAGAAAATGGGCCAATGAATATTCATTGTTTATGTTCAGTATATGGAGACAACTAGATAACCAGTGAATTTTGGTTATTATTTAGAAATAAGTTTATAAACCAGGAAACAAATTTGTTTTGATACCACAGAATGTACCATAGTCATTATGAGGAACTAGCACAGCATATCGGGCAGTCTTTCCCTTAGTGCACATATATTTGACACACATATCTAAAATAGAAAAAAATGAGATTGTAAAATAAAATGCAACTTTGTAGTTGCTCTTCAAGATTGAGAATGAGAACGAGGAAGAAGAAGAAAGGAAAATTTGTAATAAGCCCAATTTCTTCTTCATGAAAATGAAGGCCTTACATCCAGCCGTCCAACCTTATATGTATTAGCATCTGTAACAGTAGGATAGAGGAAATAAAAAGCTAGACAAGACAAAGCTTCACTCACTGAGCTTGAATATGGAACTTCAAGTTCTGCTTTCGTTCTCCAATGTGAGGCTTCCCTCTAGCAGGAAATCTACTTGAAATATGTTTGCCTTTGGATCTATTTTTAAATGAAGGACAAAGTCTTCAGTGCTTCCGGCATGTGTATGTACTAGAGAGCTTCAACCTAAGATGTTAAGAGAGAGGGCTGGGAAAATTCATCAGTGACAGAGCAAAATGCCAGAAGAAAAATTAGAATAGATTTTTAACTAAAGTTCTAGTTAAGATTTAATTGATTCACTCACAAAGATTATTTCTGATATTAATTTTTTAAGGGAGTGTTCCAAAACATTCAGCCAGACAGTTTGGTAAAAGTCATGAAGACAACAACAGAGACGACTACTATGACAATGATGATAACGATGATGAAGATGAAGATGATACAATAGCAGCAAATATTGCTGACAAGTAAGAAGCTCTAGAAAATCTAAAGGTGTCTTGTTCCATGTTGTGCTTTACAAACATCACTTCCAAGGTCTGATTTTAAGCATTTTACTTGCAATAAAAGAAATAAACAAAAGCTGGAAAATCCAAAAGACTTTCTAATGTCTCAAGGACCTCTAGTAGGCTCTCACCTACTGACATGTTGGCATTTCCCCTTTCTCGTTCCCTGTTCATGTTAGCCTTCCTGATGGCCCAGTCCCATATACCCCTTTGCTTCAATGACCTCTCTTTCATTTTCATCCTCCTGCTTACCTCTCTTAGAACTTCTCCTTTTCTAAAACGACCAGATTTCCTCAGATCAGTATGTGTATTTATTTCCAAGTGGTAGAATTCTATCACGCCCTTCAAGCTATTTAAGGACTCTGCCAATAACCATGTTCACTACATGAATATAGCACTTCTCTTTATCTTCATAGCATACCTATTATTGGCTATGATATCATATATCGTATTTCTCTCTTTCACATTGACTTATATGTATACTCTCCATTTGCTTACTTTGAAATGATTCAACTGGTTCACATATAAAATCTAGTTTTTATTTGTGCTACTGAAACTATTATCTTAAATAAAACACTTCTATATTACCAGTGTCCATAATACTAAAGAAAGGTGAGAAAAGAGACATACACTTGTGAAATGCCCTTCAAATTGATGAGAAGCATAGCACTTGTCCTTGTATCTATGAGTCTAACCTCTGCTGATCACTAACTCCTGTATGGTATCATTCCTGGTTCCTTCAATATAGCTCTCAGTAGTCATCTTATTTTTATGGATATTTTTTCTTCTTTTCTTCTTTTCTGCTACCTCGATTATTTTAACCTTTGAAAGCAGGATCTTGGCAGGTGTCCCACAATCTATGTTTTTTAAATTTTCTTTTTTTAATTCATTCTCTCAGCCTTTCTCTCTCTCTCTCTCTCTCTCTCTCTCTCTCTCTCTCTCTCTCTCTTTCCTTAAAAACAGATTCTTGTAGCAATGGGGATTGTACCTAGTGTGTCATGCATAGTTTTAGGCAAGGCTTTAATCATTGAACTAACTCACTATCCTCTTCTGAGTTTTTATTTTGCAATATTAAATTGTTTCCAAGATGGACTTGAACTCATATTTCAACCTCACAGGCTTCTGCTAGCAAAGCCTGTTTTCTACTTTCCTTCAATACACATTCATTGTCTGCAGGAGGGCATACTGACAACTTCATCAGCCTTTGATTAAGTTATCTTGATGGTAGTTTACCCATCATTTGATCCATGATTTTATCTTTTGGATGACCACAAGAGCCTCAAAGACTATTTGTGAAAATCAATCATCATTATTTTGCATGGAACAGCACTTTGCCATGTGTTATTTTAAACAACTCAGAGAGTGACCAGCCTGTGCTTGGTCCCTCTATTTTCACCAACTCTATGCTTATCTTTTTATTCATTACTCCACTCCACCCATGGTGACCCAGTTTATGTGCTCCACAGTACCTGTTTGGCATATTCATCTACACATCAGCCCATTATATTGAGGACACTGATTTCCTCATTTGTCTCTATGAAGACCTCAGATTTGTTTTATTCAGAGAACCAGTTTAGTCACATCTGTGTTTTTAGCAACTAATACGGTGTTGACAGAATACAAGTCCATCTCAATAGGCTTTAGGGGTTAGATAATAAATGACTGAGTTTTTTTTTTAATAAAGGCAGTTCCCTGAACTAACCACAAAAAGAACTTCTACCTCATTCTACCAAAATCTACACGTTAAGAACAGGAAATGAAACACTGGGTCACAGTTTATAAACTCCTCAACTCTCCCCTCAAGACAGTGAAGATAAACTCTCACTCTTGTTTCACTTCTGCCATTTTTAGATTTCTTTACATCTTCATTCAACTCTTATTTCACTTTTGATTTTCATCAACTCGGTTCCTGAATTTGCAATTAATATCTATAATTAATACTGCATAGTGATGACCTCACCTACTAAGATTCTGTTATTCCATGTGTAAAAAGAACCTTCACATCTAGATTCAGCAAGCTTGAGATAGCACCCCAGGCTAAGAAGAAGAATTTATGAAGACTCTAATGAACTAAATCCTACTGTCTAGGTTTCCCTAAATTATTACTGAACTTTTTGAATAATAGAAACAAAATCATCTATGATATGTAGTGTTTACAAGTATTTTTTTAAAAGAGAGAGACAGAGGCAGAGAGAGAGAGAGAGAGAGAGAGAGAGAGAGAGAGAGGAAGCGAATGTAGCATATACAAGTACATAATTAAATGTCACAGTTGCCCATTTTGATTTACTGATACTAATCTAATGGAAAGTCACTTTAACACTGTGCGTGTGTGTATGTGTGTGTGTGTGTGTGTGTGTGTGCGTGTATAATTTTATTCCTGAAAGAAAAATTCTATTAAGAAAAGCAGAACCAGGCCTTGACAAAGTTAACTAGTCTGTAGGTACAACATAACTGGAATTAAAATCAGGTACGTTCCCCTCCAAATCTAGTTTTTCAAGACACATTGCCAAACTGATTGTAAAGTTCATTTCGGTAAGATTTTAATTCATTCAGATCTAAGTAAGAAATGGGCATGAATTACTCAAAGGCACTTAGCCATGTCTCTGAGACAAGCATCTATCTCTAAGAATAACCAGAGTGACCAGAATGAGAGGCAAGCAAGATATCATTGCATGGTTTCCTCCTCTGTCTGGTTTAGAAATGGCCTACACTCTGTTTCTTATAAAATCTTCAAGGGGCAACAATTGCATTCATAAGAAGGAAAACAATCTGTTGGAATGACACACACAAGAGAAATTTCTGCATAAAAGAAGGGAACTGGGCCACTTACAGCCTCTTAAAGATCAAAAGGCCCTTAGAGGAATGTTCTTCCTCATGCCCAGCTCCTTATCCATACACACAGCTGACTGGCATCCTTATTAGGCTTGAGCAATTGAAGGACAAAAAATTTAAACCAACTGGGCTTTGTGAAGCTGCAGAAGAGTAAGGCTTGGGGAATGGAAGCAATGTCTCCTGGGAGCATGGCTGGACGTAGACCAGTTGGGCAGTAAGGGAGCAAACATTGCCCAAGCATATGGCTACTTTTCTTCAGAATATCCCAACTTGGCTGAACATACCAACTTACTGCAGATCTAAAGCATCTCAGTTCTCCAGAAAGCTGTTCCCACTTATTTCTTCTGCTCAGACTTCTGTTGCTGGGTGTCTCAGGCCCTCTATCTTCTGGAGGGCCCAGAGGCCAGAGGCCAGTCTCATAGACAAGTCCTGAGGAGTAGCCTTGGAATGCAGCAGCTGTCAAGTTTGGAATCAACCCTGCAGTCTCTTGTGCTTGCCTTGTTGCCAAACAGTAAGAGTGGGAGGTCTACTAGTGCCATTTCTCTTGGTCAGATGACACTTACATGGTAACTCAAACGACTTTGCGTTAATTTGTATGATTCTGAGCTTCTGTCTGGTTGTGTAGCTACCACCCTGTGCCCTTATCAATGGTAATAGTTCTCTTTTACATCTCAGTTGGCTAACCAAGTTTTAATGTTCAGCCTAGGCAATTCGCTTATATTTGCCTTAGGGCCCTCCTTCCTACTGTTTTTCCTCCCTACCCTCCCTGCTTTATTGAAGATCCATTATGTGATGCCTCATACATGCTTGATGTATTCTACAACATCAAGCATCAAACTATGTCTTGATCTTCAAAAATGTAAATAGTCTATAACTTTCCAATGGTTCTCTGCAAGTTCCCAATTACAAGAAAATAATCTACCACAACTGTTTCTGTTTTGACAACCACCACAACTACCTCACTAGTTGATTTATCTCAAGAGAAGGACCTTGGGCTGAATGCTTTATGTATAGGGAACAATTTAAACCTTAGAAGTTTAAAAGGTAGATAATGGATATACTCCTTAATTCCATTTTGTAGACTATGAGATTGATAGCTAAAGAATTGAAGCATGAGACCACCAACTGCGGTGCTATGGAAGGGAATGGAAAATGGTTTAGAAGTCTCTGGGGCATATGTCTATCTCAGCTCAAAGCAGGCAGACAGGTTTCCTGTTCTCTGCCTCAAGCAGCTGAGTGTGTTCAATTCAACCTTCAAATTCTAGCATATATATAACTATTGTTTTTTGGAATATATTCCATAATAGTTAAAATCAATTTATGTGCTGCTTAAATGGTTACATGTTTATTACTATACTATTTTAGAAGTATTTAAATAGAGTTCTTCTCTGGCTTTGTCTAACACCATAGTTTACTGTTTGTTTTCGTCCATGTAAATTGTCATTTAAGGAACCTTAAAATGTAAAGCATAGGGAAGAACAAAACTCCCTGGATTAGAGTTTGCATCATCAAAAGCCATCTTGGAAATCTTCCAAGAAGCATGGCTAGATACACTTCCAAATCCTCAAACATCAAACACCCAAGTGAAAATCATTGTGCTCAATTAGATTTTCTTTATATGAAATAAATCCAGGAGTATTGACAGAAGCTTGTTGTCATATATTTCCAGGTGGTCCTGAACAGCTATTTCAGGGTTTTATCAAATTCGTGGTGAGGAGTTGCAAATGGTCAGTTTCCATTTCCACTTATTTTAGAAGATGTTTCATAAAATGTGTGCTTCTCTGAATCTCAAAAGTAATTTCTTCCTTAGGAGTTCTTTAAAAACTTAGCTTCTACTCCAGGCAGCTTTAGCTATCCTTCCTTGGCTACCATCATTAGAATTTTTATATTAAAACATATCTTAAAGGAATATACTCTTTTCACAAGGACATGAAACAAATGACTACCATTAAGTCAACCACACAGAAGAGCTATTCACGCCTGACAGTGGAGGTATTAACAGATCACTGGGCTGGATTTCTGTCTGCATGATGCCTCAGTATTCTTTCTCCCATGGCTCAGAGTAACATGAGTTTTGAAAGAAGCCTGTAAGAAGGTTCACAAGTGTGTACATGGGCTTTTCTGCATGGAAGCAAGTTGTCTTACTTTCTGCTGTTGTCTGCTGGGTGGATGGCAGCTTGAGTTGATGAGCAGACCTCCAACATATTTTCCTTTCCAGACAGAGAAGCACAAACAGCGCTTTCTCACCAAACCCAAGGAACAAACTTTTCACGTCTGTTTTGATGAATGAGCTATTCAGAAGCAGTGAGTTCATGTTTTTTGGCATTCAGAAATTGGTAAAGACTCATATAAATAGTAAACAATGCTTTTTGGCTTTGTGCCTCAGCCCAAATAGTATGTTACATGCAGCCAGCCTCATTCTATCCTTGGGCACACCCATGAGTCCCACTTAAGTAAATAAGAGCTGCTTAAAGATTTCTGTGGAACTGAATTAGGCTAGGGGTATGCTATGCATAAGGAACTAAAGGCATGGCTCAAGCCTTCTTCAGTCTAT
Source organism: Montemys delectorum (assembly GCA_019843815.1). Classification (NCBI taxonomy): domain Eukaryota; kingdom Metazoa; phylum Chordata; class Mammalia; order Rodentia; family Muridae; genus Montemys; species Montemys delectorum. The sequence goes on along the minus strand of JADRCD010214711.1, from coordinate 8,742 downwards.
GGTTTGGGCTTGTGAGTCTTTAAAAACAATAACTCTTTTTCTTTGCTGTATATCTATTAGCATGCCTCAGTCAGACACAAAATAAACAAACAATCAATCAATCAAACAAACAAACCTTGACCCCAAAGCCAGGGAATCCTAAAACAGACAAGTGTCTGAAGTCACAGTGTAAAAAGGCAGTCTTTTTCACTTCTGAAGGGTGCTTTCGTGTAGACACAGTGAAGCTGACCACAAATAAAAGTGAAAACAGATTCAGAATGAGTATATCAAGCAATGAGAAACAAATGGATTCTGGAGTTCAGATGCAACAACACAGGTTTCTGTATGCCCTACATTCTGCTCCTTGCCCAAAATATTTTTTTTATTTCTAGCATTATTAATGGAATTAAATCTTTCCATATGGATGCAGAATTGGTCCCATGGTACAAACATTTTGTTTCTGCACTCAAGATGGGAGAAAAATGGGACAATACTATGGTGATGCCACTGTTCTTTTATTGTAATAATTTGGGACTTGATGTTTAGCCATGGGCACCTAGACATCTTTCAGAACATAGAAATTACAAGCACATTGAAGTTGAGTATCTGATCATATTTTCTAACATATTTTCATCTAAGTTGTTCACTCTTTGAACCACCCACGACACATCATTATGCCTAAAGACATTAATCTTTATCTCTCTGTGTGTCTCTGTCTGTCTCTCTGTCTCTCTGTGTCTCTGTCTGTCTGTCTATCTATCTATCTATCTATCTATCTATCTATCTATCTATCTATTTCAATTTGAGAAGAGCCTGGACATTTACAGTATTAAGAAGTGGAAGATTAATCTCACAATTTCAAAGCTTTCATACAAAAATTGATGAGAGGTATGACAGCTTGTGTTCTTTTTCTGAAAGCTCATATTATATATAAAATATTAATTAATGATTTATTGTGTTTCAGGTAATCTAAGTGGTAGAGAAACAACAATTAGCTGAGAAATGCCATGTAGCCTTCTCATGGAACTTTCATTGTACTTGCAGAGGAGAACACAAAGAATGGAATACTTTGCTTTGAAGTTTACTTTTTGCTGAAGCTTGTAGATAGCATTGTTCTCTTAGTTTATACCTTATGTTATATTTGTGCACATAATGCTGATAAGATTTCATTTTAGACAGTTTGGAAAAGGAAAAGCTCTGCATTTTGTTTTTGTTTTTTCCCCCTAGGGAGGTAAATCACAGCTGAGGATGACCAGCATCTTTATACTGAAGAACAAACTGCTATTGTTTTGTGTCTTTAAGCTATATAATGATGAGTGCTGGATTTTAATTAATTTAAACTGTTGTTTTTCTTGTTATAAAGCACAAGGAATGGAGTCAAGTATTAGCTGATCTTCAAGCAACAAAGGAGAGGGAATGACATATAGCAGAACATTTTTATTTTAATGTTATAGTTAAAAATAAGTTTATGTTCTTATTCAATCCTGCTATTACCAACTATCTCAAGGAGCAAAATATATCCTTTCTTTTAAAGATTTAGTTACTTATTTTACATATATGAGTACACTGTAGTTATTTTCAGACACACCAGAAGAGGGCACCAGATCCCATTACAGATGGTTATGAGGCACCATGTGGTTGCTGGGAATTAAACTCAGGACCTCTGGATGAGCAGTCAATGCTCTTAACCACTGAGCCATCTCTCCAGGCCCAGGAAAATATTTCTTAAAGAAACATGACAATTCCAGTTTCTTACAATCATAGAATCAAAAGTCATGTGCTTTAATCACTAGCCTTTAAGATATAGTGAAGTTTACTATAAGAAAATCTAAAATGTAAATGAAATACAATGGTTTTATTTTCTGGTGGATAAAATGACAAACTGTAGAAAAGAAAAAGCAAGGATGATAATAAAATCCTCTCTTCCAGATCCATATAAGCAAGATATCAGCTGTTCGGTACCAGACGCCCAGCTATCTATGAAAACAAGCATTGCTCCAAGAACAAAGGAGGGCTAGGTGGTTTCTAGGTGTGGAAAAAGAACCCTTGAATGTGTGTAGCTTTCTGTAAATGGCCATTTGAAGCTATGTGGTCCTTCTCACTTTCCATGGCTCCTTAAGAAACTCTACTGCTCATGACATGTAAGCAAGAGGACTCACGGGGAAAGGCGTTTACAAGACTTTAAAGATGATGTCTTGGCAACTGTAAAGGTTTTATAGTCGTAACCAAAAATGCTGTCCATCATGAACGCCAACAAGAATCCAAAGAAATAGTAAACGTAAACCCAGAAATAGAAAGAGGCTTTAGGGATTTCTAAAATGACATTTTGGTGATGATTAAGTTGTAAAGTCAGAAGACAAATCAGTTGATTTTGTATGTGGCAAACGTGTGCGTGTGTATGTGTGTGCGTGTGTGCGTGTGTGTGTGTGTGTGTGTGTGTGTGTTGACAACACTTGGGGAATTTCCACTGGGAATAGAGAAAACATTTATTCATCCATTCTCTACAACGTTGCTACTCACAGCATACCCCCAAACAATTTGTCTGGTCTAGTTTGAAGTGACTAAGTGATGGGACTTCCAAAATGTTCCCAGTGAGACTATTCCAGAGTCTACAAAATGTTACTGTTTCCTCTAATTTAGTTTAATTTTTCCCTGTTTCAAATTACTATTTCGTTTTAAGGGAAAAAGAAATCTGCCCTAAAAGTTTTACTTTTAGGGAAATTTTTACTTTCATTTTGGGTCTAGAGACCATTTTTCTCTGTAGCCAGCTTAGCATTAGATAAGAATTGGGGGTATATAATGATATCAATATTAGGTCTAATTCAAAAGAGATTTATAGGCAGGTATTAGTGGTAAATCTTCATTTGATGCAACTATACGGGTCATTTCAATTCTATACACTATGGTCTATAACAGTCTGTGCATAAAATATAAATTATACCTTCAGGGCTATTAAATTTTAACACCCCACATGCCCTGTATATGGTGCATAGGTAAGAGTTCAACATTCAACCTAATTTGAAATATCCTATGGGTTTTCATTTTCCTAGCTTATCTATTCTAAATTTTTATTTTATTTTATGTGTATGGGTATTGTGCTTGTATATATGTCTGTATAATGTGAATGCCTTGTGCCCATGGAGGCAAGAGGTGAGTGTTAGAACTTTTGACTCAGAAGTTATGGGCAGTTGCCATGTAGAAGCTGGGCTTTGACTGCAAGGGCAGATAGTACTTTTAATTGCTGAGTAATCTTTCTATCCACCCCTTCCCAAGCATACTTCTAAGAGGTATGCATTGTTATTTTCTCCAATTTCTAGAAGTTTGCCTCACAAGATAGTGTTCCTTGCCCATGAAAATGTGTCCAAGTGATAGACTTCTGTACCAAATCCCATCCACAGAGATCACAGAGAAAAACAGGGTTTAAGATGTAGCTTTAGTTTCTCTCTACCATCTATGTCAGAAGTCTTCATGCTGCTCTGAATTGTATGAGAATGCTTGCATCAGTGTAGAATATAAACCTCACCAAGCCTTGTTGAATCTTCCTCAGAGGGAAGGAGATCAAAGAGTCTTCTGGGGTCTTACTCTGGGGGGCTGGAGAGATGACTCAGCACTTAAGAGCACAGACTGCCCTTCTGAAGGTCCTGAGTTCAAAGCCCAGCACACATGGTGACTCACAACCATCCATAATGAGATCTGATGCTCTCTTCTGGGGTGTCTGAAGACAGCTGCAGTGTACTTACATATAATAAATAAATAAATAAATCTTTTTTAAAAAATCCTTACTCTGTAGAATCAAGTTGGTCTTTTTACTTATAAACTAAAATAAATGACTACTAAGTCCAGGTAGGGAACAGATGACAGACTAAAGCACAAATACCACCAAAGTCCAACTTGCTAAGCCAATGAGTTTTATTGAGGTTACTTTTATAGAAATACAAATGATTAAGACAGAAGCATCAGTGAAGCCTACCCAGCATGTGTGACAGCTTGTGATAATTGGAAACCTGAAGCCTACAGCACAACTTACAGGTAGCTCAACAGGCAGAAGTCCTTTCTGGGTAGCTTGGTTCTTTTCAGCCTCTTCTAGGAGTTCTGCTAACTTATGCTTCTTCTAGGCTGCTTGGTTAGGTTGGGCCTATTCTAGGCAGCTCAGATTGTCGAAGCTTGACTCTGAAAGTCTTTATTGCTTATATACTCTTGAGGAGGGAGGGGGCTCATTGAATGTGGTCGTTTTCAGAAACTTCCTGAACTTAATTTGAGTTGTGTACTTGACAAACTTCTCTGCAGGATGGACTACTTTCATCTCCCATTTGGATTCTAAAGTTTAGAACATCCTTTCCTTTCATCTTCCTGTGGGCATCATGTGTCTTAATGATCTCCCCTCCAAGAAGGCAGGCAGTTTAAATCTCATAGAAAATTGTCATTCAACAATTACCTGACACCACTGAAAATGCTTGGGACAAGAGTCAGGTCATTCAGAACATAAACTCAGGCCCACGTGTAAATTTCTGACCTTGTACTCTTAATTGAGTGGCTTATCTGTCTCTACCTGTGTGTCTTTAAAGTGGTTAAAATAGAAATAATGTCACATAGCTAGGACATGTGTAAAGTGCTTAACAAAATGTCTGAAAGAAAGTGTCTTATAAATGTTATTAATGCAAAACGAAAACAGACTTTCTGAAGATAATAAAATCTTCCACACAACCTGCACATCTTCTCTTGAAGGAAACAAAGAAATAGAACAATTATACCCTCCCATGAGCCGTGACAAGAAATGACAGTAACCCTGGTTTCTACTATATGCATAGTCAACAGCAAAACCTTTAGGCGAAACCATCTCCAGCACTTCTCAAGACCATGCTACCCTCAGGCGAGCCACACCCAAACACCAGAGCAGGGAAGAGCAGCAAGGCCACAGCTAGGAAGACACCCTCATGATGTAGAGAAAGGAGAAAGTCCCCTTATTTAGGTTGGAAGGTCGTTCAAGGCAAGGAACTGTTTGCAGCCCCTTAGGACGAACAACAATTACTAACTAGTACCCTCAGAGCTCCCAGGGACCCAACCACCAATCAAGGACTATACAGGGTGGGATTGAGTGTACTGGCAGCAGGTATGTGGTGGAGGATTGCAAATTCGATCATCGATAGGAGTGAGGGAACTCGGCCTTGTGAGGGTTTTGTGCCCCAGTGTGGGGGAATGCGAGGGCCAATGGGTGGGAGAGGGTGGGGGGACAGGCATTGGGAGGGGGGAGGCAGAAGGGGTTTGTTCTTGTGTTTGTTTGTTTGTTTGTTTGTGTTGGAGGGGAAAATGGGAGAGGGAAAGTGTACATGTGAATGAAGAAAATACCTAATTAAAAAAATAAATAAATTTAAAAAAAAAAAAAAAAGAAACGACACAAATGTTTGTCTGGAACTCAGCACCCTCTTCAGGACACAAGGATCTCAGCTGTAGCACTGGGCGAGGAGGAGGAGGAGGAGGAGGAGGACAAGGAGGACAAGGAGGAGGAGAACAACTTTTTTCCTTTATACTCTATGAAAAGATTCCAAATAAAAACCTGCTGATTTTTGGGACACTGGCCCTTCAAAAATCCAGTGTCTGACTTTGCTTGGGATAGGTTTGTCCCAATAATTATCACACTGGATTTTGTTGGAGCCTATCATTTGCTTGTTTCACAAACTTCATTCTCTGTATTTTTCAGACTAGTGCCAAGAGTAAGGTTTCTCCATGCCAGGTTTGCTGCAAAGATAATAAATCTACTGCCATAACCCCAGCAGCCTTGACTGACAGTTTAATAAACAACAAGATGACAAGATTCAAAGCTTGAGTTTCCTAATGGGATATTCTCTCTCTCTCTCTCTCTCTCTCTCTCTCTCTCTCTCTCTCTCTCTCTCTCTCTTTCTTTCTTTTCCTCTCTCCCTTCTCCCCCTCCCTCTATCTGTCTCTGCTGTCTTTATATTTTTTTTCTCTTCTCTATTTGACAAGTTTTTCAGATTAGCACTTCTAAGATATGGACACATGTTGTAAGCTTAAACTATAACTCAAGTAGCCTAAGTCTTTTTTTATGAATGGGAAAGGCTTCACATGTCAGTTACCAGATACTGTTTTCTCTCTTGTAGAGTGCCTTACTTCTTTCTTGGTTGTTTAGGTAATTCCCTTTAAGAAAATATCCTTCTGAGAGTTTTCACACAGAATATAAAGAATTTGTAGTGTGTTTACTTCAAAAGCTTTCAAGAGAAATGTTATTCCCAAGCAAAAAAATCTATTAAATGAAGTTTTATGTATTAAAAGAGTTTTATGTATTCTTGACATTAGGATTTTTGTTTATAGGTTTTTGTTTGTTTTTTTTTTCTTTTGTTTTGTTGGTGGTGGATTTTTCTTTAGGTTTGTTTGGAGTTTTTAGATAAATAGGAGATTCTAGTTCTAGAGAAATAAATGTTTTCATGGTATACAAAATGGTGTGGCTACCCCCAAACTCTCACCATGGGAAACAAAGCTCAAGTCTTGACAACATTACAGGAATACTAGTGTAAGACTCTGTTGAGCCTTAGCTTACCAGGAACTCCCTGAGTGAACGGAGCGGAGCCAGGAATTGATGCAAAAAGCAAGAGGAATTTATTGTTCCAACATGTTGTGATCACCCTGCACATGGAGAGAGAGCCCGTCTGGCAAGCCTTTATACAGTTCTTAAGGCAGCAGACTTTAGACACAATGTGATTGGCAGAACAGTGTAACTTTTAAACTGATTGGTAGATGTCTATGAGCTCTGGGCCTCTCCTACACCCAGGAGTCCAGTGATCTGTCCTTCCTTCCTGTGGTCTGAGGAATGTAATTAGCCCCTCCCTTCTGGAAGAGAGGGGTGCATATGACCTTTCTCTTCCAGGAAGGGAGGGGTCTGGTGGAGTTTTCTAAAGTTTCTGAGCTGACCTCTTCACTAGAACTTATTGGATTTTGTTGAAGCCTATCGCTTTTCCTTCCTAGTAGAAGTTCCTTTCCTCAAAGTGGCCATGAGGCTTTTTTAATTCTTTTAGCTACATAGAATCTATTTCATATCTTTGAGCCTAAAGCAATACTCTTGATCAACAGGTATTCCTAATATCATTTGAAGAGTTTAGCTTTTAACTAAGAATCAAGAATTATTATATTTGTGAAGTTAATACTTTGAAATACAGTTTGCATTACAAAATAATAGTATGTTATCAAGTAAATCCTGATTTGACTTTATTACTGTGAACAGAGAATTCTTATATCTTCTTGTATAGCAATCTACCCAAAAAACCTAAAAATAATGCTAATATATATATGTATATACATACATGCATATACGTATATATATATTTTTTCAAATAAACAAAATACCTACAATGGTAGAACAGAATCTATATCAAAGGGATCAGAGTTATTTGTTCCTATAATTAAATATTTTCATCATAATCCTTTCCTCAGCATAAGTGTTTATTGACCTGGGTTTTATAGAAGGGCTCAACACAGAAGAGTGTTGAAATATGAATCTATTATCAAGAAACTAAATGAGGAGGGTAAAAAGATAATAGCAAATTGTCATACACACTGATAAATGATAGAAATTGTGGTTATAAAAAAGAATAGGGTATGGGAAGAATTCCCAGGTGGAGCAGTCTCTGGATTGTCCTTCCTTCAGTCTCTGCTCCATAGTTAGTCTCTACAACTCCTTCCATGGGTATTTTGTTCACCCTTCTAAGAAGGAATGAAGTATCCACACTTTGATCGTCCTTCTTCTTGAGGTTCTTATGGTTTGTGGTTTGTACTTTGTGTATTCCGATATTCAATCATCAAATCTAGACACTATTGTGGATGCCAGCAAGTGCTGGATGACAGAAGCCTGATATAGCTGTCTCCTGAGAGGTTCTGACAGTGCCCGACTAATACAGAAGTAGAGGCTCACAACCATCCATTGGACTGAGTACAGGGTCCCCAATGAAGGAGCTAGAAAAAGGACCCAAGGAGTTGAAGGGTTTGCAGCCCCTTAGGACGAACAACAATATGAACTAACTAGTACCCTCAGAGCTCCCATTGACTAAAACTCCAACCAAAGAGTACAAATGGGGGGACTCATGGCTCCAGCAGCATTCGTATAGCAGAGGATGGCCAAGTCGGCCATCAATGGGAGGAGAGGCCCTTGGCCCTGTAAAGGTTCTGTGCCTCAGTGCAGGGGAATGCCAGGGCCAGTAAGCAGGGGCGGGGATGGTGAGCAGGGGGAAGGGGGAGGGAACAGGGAACTGTTTTAGTTTTTGTTTGTTTTATTTTCTTTTTCTTTTTATTTTTTTGGGGGGGAGGGTAACCTGGGAAAGGAGATATTGTAAATAAAGAAAACATATAATAATAATAATAATAATAATAATAATAATAATAATAATAATAAAGAATAGGGTAGGTTAAAGAATTAATGTAGATCTGATGATTTTCTCAGAAGGACACATGCCTGAATTCTATGTGAGGGAGACAGGATCCCATGGTGCATGTTGGGAGGTTACCCACTTTAAGCAGAGGAACTATCATAAAAGCTCAGCATTGTAAAAAAGATGGAGCTATATCAGAGGAGTTAGTATGTGCAATGTGACTCTATAAGCCAGGAAAGACAGACAGGGAGGGTAACCCAACTCCTAGTGATCAAGTCCTTGCATTCTAGGTTGTGAATTTTACATATTTTGATCCATAAGAAACGATCATGTGGGGAGCAGTTAAGCATTAGAAGGCCTAAAATTCTCCAGGCATTTCCCACTTCAT
>JADRCD010214709.1:0-28568 GCA_019843815.1 Montemys delectorum | reverse complement strand
TAAAGCACGAGCTAACCTAGGGCAATAGTTTGACAGTGAGCTAAGCTGTAAAGTCATGGCTTCACTTTAGGTAAAGACACCATCTTTAGAGCCATGTGCAAAGTCAGTACATACCCAGCTCTAAAAATTTCTGGCTCCTTTCTGTTTTCGATAGTGACTTTCTGAGAGCGTCAATGTCATCATTAACTTCTTCTTCAGAAGTCTCTGTTATGTAGCCTTCTGCTCCGAAGGGATTTGTTTGTTGTTGTTGTTGTTTTTGGACAATTGTCTATGTAATTATTAACAACATGGTTTTGAAAGAACGTGTCAGGCAGTCTAAACCAATAAGAAACGGGTGATATACCAGCTCTGTTTACAACTGTTCCCCAAAGAGTTCAAAGCAGGGTGAGTGCTTTAGGTCAGAGGGGTTTTGCCTTGTGGTGTTCCGCCAGAGGTGGCTCATAAAGGACACCAGCGGGTTCAGATTCTGTACAGCTGTGGAGGATCCCACCCACAGACAGGGAGCCTTTGACCAGGTGGGAAAAATTCCTCTAACCATCCTCAAGGGGTTTACACACCCTGCACGGCCACCACCCTTCCTGGCCTCCCCAGCGTGCAGATTTTGGCCATTTGCCTGCAGTGAAGGTCAGTTTCTCAGGAACACCCATCTTTCTCCTGATGCTTGTAAGCAAACATGTGTTTCTCTACAGTTCTACAAAAAAAAAAAAAAAAAAAAAAAAAAAAAAAAACAAGATACTGACCCATTGCCTCAGCACACTGTACCACATGGCTTCCAGCTGTGCCTCTCCTCTCTTAGATAAGCCCCCTTTAGTTTGTGCTCTCTTGTTAGCAGAGGAGAACTTTAACAATACTTTACTCTCGGAATCTCACCCAGCCTCATAAATGACTAAACTTGGATAAATCAACTAATGTCTCAGATTCCAACCTATGACTATGTTTTTTTTCTTAGAGAATCTATCTTGACTTAATAGTATATTTAACCTAACATATTGCTTGGTCCCACTTTATCTGCTAGCACTTTGCTTAACTCCATAGGCTGGGGATATTTTTTTTCCTGGAACAGTTAAAAAGAAACCTTTCAGCACCTCAGCTCTATATCACTTATTGTTGAATTTCAGTTTTTCTTGGAGTGCTCACCCCTGTTAGGTTGAGAATGCTGTATGGTAAAAGCAAAGTGTTGTGTAGTGGTGGCTTAAAGAATCAAATACCAGGCTTTGGTTTACCCACTAAACCAAAATCTGTGTGTATGTCACTCCATGCATTTTCCCTACCCTTACAAGAATGGAGAAGCTAACAGAACATAGTTGGGCTAATGTTCTTCAGTGGTACCTGACACAGAGTCACGGATTACAACTATGTAGGTAAAACACATGAAAACATCACTACTGGGCTGAGGGAATGACTCAGTGGGCCAAGCTCTTGCCACTCAAATGTCAGGACCTAAGTTCACATCCCCAGAACCTATGTTAAACTGGGCATAGGAGCTCAAATCAACTGTAATGCCAATGGGCCAATGGATAGATGAAAGACCTAAACAGAAGAGTCCCTGGAAGGTTGTGAACCAGCTGGCTTGGTGGATGGTGTAACTTGAGAAACAGACTTATCTCAAACAAGGTAGAAGGTGAGGACCAAGTACTGAAGATGTCCCATGATCTCTATATATGCACCCTCACTCCCATACATGAACACATCACATATACTTACATGTGCACGTATTGTACATATATGCACATATCATACACATTGATGAAACCAGCCGACACTGGCAACTTACTTGCCCCTTGTCTCAAGCCCGCGAATAGAAGTCTAGACCTTGTAAAGATTGAGAGACTGTTTTATGGCGGTAAAGTAGGCAAGTAGATTATCCTTGAAGTTGTGGGAAATCTTCGGTATGCCTAAGAAGAAAATTCCCTTTGTGACTAATACCCAGGAAAATTAAAAAGAGAGAGAGAGAGAGAGAGAGAGAGAGAGAGAGAGAGAGAGACTTTCCTGCTGAGATGTAGCCAAGAATTCAAGATATCATTAACTTAAAGGAAATGGAAAATTCAAATAAGAGCCCCAAGAAATTCAATGTTGTTTAAGAATGGAAATGAGACAGTTATAAAATTTAATTAAATAAAGATCTTCTTTAGTCATTAAGCTGTAGAACATAGAAAATTCTCCCTGATACTTTCCTGCTGTTTTGTTGCCACTTATGTTTCACTGAGTGGAGACTGGGACAAAATCCTAAGCAAATATTTACACTGTTTTGAGCAGAACCCTAAGTCAGCTGTTACAAGACACTGATAACATCCAAGAGGACAGAGAATTGGACTTTCCTAATTTGTGTTTGCTGTGAATCTGTAGAAACTGGATGAAGGCGATGCAAATGGAATGTGAAGACATCTTAGTCAAGAAGCTTTGTTGAGAATATCGGCTAACCCAGAAGCATCATGGGTGGTCTGTTAGATGAAAATAACAGGAAATAGAAGTACCGGCAGGGAAAATATTCAGTTTGGGAAGAAGTGAAGTTTAGAAAACAAATATGCAATGAGTAAATTGCATTGGAATAAAAGTCCAATAAAAGGAGAAAGATTAAAATGTTTCGGGAAGAACTGTTCTAGCCAGGGATAGGATCTAGGTAGCATGAGAGACAGAGTCTGAGGAACCCTCTATGTCAAGTTTTAGTAAAAACAAAACTCCCTGCTTTCTGCCTAGTGTCATCAATTCTGACATTTTAAACTTTGTTGCTTGATGTTATACCTTAGCACTCATGTTAATGGGGAAGAGGTCATGGTGCCACGGAGAAAAAGAGACACCTAGACACTAGGCTCTCAAGAATTATGATATTGAATAGTTGAGAAGGTTTCAACCCCTTGGACTCACCACTAACAAGGAAATTGTCTATCAGTGGAGAAGTGACAAATTAGTACAATCCATTGACTAAATGACAGCTTACAACTTAGAAGATGGTGTGTCAGCTTGGAGTTGCCTTTCTAGGCATGATAGGCTAAGTTCCTATCAGGAAGTTTTGCCCTGTAGAAAGTCACCATGGAGTCTGGAGGTGACAGTGCCTGCAACTGCTTCACGAACAGCACCAGAGGAATCCAGGCTTGCTCAGGAGATGGCAGTTGACATGGGTTACTTTAGTAAACAGAGTTCCACTCCCATATATCCTGATGAAATATGTTTCGAGGGCACACACAAAAATAAATCAACATTTCAAAAAAAAGAAAGTCATATATAAAATAGTCTTTCTGAAAAAGGAAACCTGAAGCATGTAGCACGAAACCCTAGCTACTGTATGAGTATCAGACAGGTAAGAGGCAGAAAATGGTTTACAACTACCGCTTGTTTATATCTGTAACCCAACAAGCAGCAACAGATCAGAAGATTGAGGTCTTGTCAAAAAGTGGAGACAATTTTGAACCTCAAGCCCAGCTTAGGAAGAAAAGAGGAAAGAAAGGAGAGAGAGAGAGAGAGAGAGAGAGAGAAAACAACATCCAGTGCAGAAAATTAAGACTTCAGAATTTCTACAACTTAAAACAGTTAATATTTATTACTTCAAATTAAAAAAAAATACTCTTAATCAAAAATAAATTCCACTGGAGATAAGTTTAAAACAAATTACGTATTAAAAAAGAAAAGGTATTCTTGTCTTTAATAAACTCAAATCGAAGAGATGCCCATATTTTCAATAAATAGAGATCTCAGGGGAGACATGATACACTGTTTTTCAGAGCAGAGAAAACACAGGGCGGAGCTGGGGACATGGCTCTGTGATTAAGCAAGAGTGCCTGCTGTTCCACTAGAAGACCTGAGATCTGTTTCAAGGACCTATGTTGGGCCACTCACAACTGCCTGTAACTCTGACTCCATGGTAACTAAGCCTCTGTATATATGCTCCAACCACACACAAATCTTAGGGGGAAAAATGAAATTCTAGAACTGGGAAACAAACTCCAAAATAAAGAAAATCTGAAGAAATATAGAGAGATCCCGTAAATTTAGATATAGAGGAATGTCATTGGGAATTAGAAAATCATTTTTCTTAACTTGGTAATTCTTCTTAAATTGGGTTTGATACCTTCTGTTCTGATTACCAATATACTTTTCTCTTCTTTTTGTTTTTTAAGAAAATGGTAGCCCAGCTTAAAAACTAAGACAGAGGAGCAAAGGACTCAGATGTGTTCTTTTAGGTGATGGAATTAAGCAAACTGTGCACATGTGGTGGAGTTTGCAACTCGTAGCAAGGACAGCAAGCACATCAGCCCACTTACCCAGGAGCTCAGCTATCTAGACATAGAAGAAAATGTCTCTGCAGACAAAGTAGATGGGAGATGGTGTTCCTGCTGGGATTTGTAATGACAGGAGCCACCTCCCTCCATCAGTTCATAGAACTTCCCTCACCCTCCACCACATGTGCACATGTATTTGATCAAACATCAGGACCATCTCTAAGAGGCTTTTCAGAAAGGAGGTCTCAGAGTGTATCCAGGCTGGGAAATAATCCATCCTAATAATCTCTCAGGAGATTGGCTATGCCTGTTTACATGAGGAAAGGCTCTGAGATTTACTGAGGTTCTAAACCTGCTTAATACTGTCTTTCAGCTTATAACCTTAAAAAAAGAAGGAAAGAAAGAAAAAGAGAGAGAAAGAAAGAAATTGAGTGATAGATAAAACTAGGATTGTTTATTTAAAAAGTCTCAGTTGCTATCATCTACTTACAGTCTGTACAGTCTCTTCTATGAGAAAAACAGGACAAGAAAAGCAACCCAACAGTCCATCTGGCAGTGGGGCTGTGGCTAGTAGGAGTTGGGACTTTTTCTTAGTGATCTCATTGGGAAACTAAGATTCAAAACTAGGATATGCCTTTATAGAGAGGGGGGTAGTGTAATAGTTACCACTGGATTTAAGTGGTTTAGATGATGTTCAAAAGACTGGTGGGATGAAATCACGAAGTGACCTACTTACAGGAGTCTAGAATTTCTTGGGATTTGAGCACTTCAGAAACATTTGGGAGGGAAACATGGCTACCTTGATAGACCTAATTCATCCCACAGGATGACCATATAGAGTTTGGAAAATCAGACTGATTGACATGTCCATACCTTGAATCTAACCTAAATAGATACATGTTAGCTTCACATTAGAAATGATTGACTTCCCAAGGCAAGAAAGACAGTGATAGGATTTGATGACATCTGCCTTTCACTCCTATGGTCATTGCCCAGAAGCACAGTCGCTAACTACCATGTATGCAATGACTTTAATTGTTTACCCCACCTTAAAAAAGAAACAACAACAACAAAAAACTTCCTGCCCAGCAGTGGGGGCACATGCTTTTAATCCCAGCACTAGGGAGGCAGAGGCAGGCAGATTTCTGAGTTAGAGGCCAGCCTGGTCTAGAGAGTGAGTTCTAGGACAGCCAAGGCTACACAGAGAAACCCTGTCTCAAACAAAACAAAACAAAACAAAACAAAACAAAACAAATAAACACCTTCCAAATTCTCTTGGTCATGACAAAGTGAAGTTTGCTTGAACCCTCTCAAACCCTCTCAGCTTCTTTTTCCAGACTACGTTTGTGATCATTTTAGCAACTTCATACCCTCTAAAATGACCCGTTCTCAGTAACGCCACTAATATTTCAGGTTCTATTTCATTCCTCCTCAGAGCCTAGGCCCCAGACCACCAATATTGCAAACATCTGGAGTGACTGGGATGGATGCTTGGTTGTCTGTCTCACCAAGACTCTGTCAGGGAACCTGCATTTTCAAGAAGCAATGTCAATAACACCTGCAGTTATTTGTGCTTAAAAACCTCTGAACTACTGAGCAGCTCTGAGGGCAATTGTACATTTATCCCATTCTTCATTTGCTGGAAGAGGCAAAGCAGGGCCATCCCAGCTTATGTCCAGATAGGCCTCCCTGGTTTTGAGAATCAAAACAGCAGAGAACTGGTACCCCAGATAGCTTTTGAGTAGGTTTTTGTCAACAAACTGCCCAGATGGCTATACATAAACTTCAGGCAAACAATGAGTACTTGTTTAGCATGTGTGTGTCCCTGGAATCTCATGGGGCATACACTCAACCTTATTTGGTGTTTGATCTGAAATTAAGAGTTGCTGGTATGGTGGTTTGAACGATAAATGTCCCCCATAGTCTCCAGGGTTTGAATAATTGGTCTTTGAGTTGGTAGCACTGTTCGGGTGAGTTGGAAGCTATGGCCTTGCTAGAGTATGGCATTGATGGAGGGAGCTTCTGAAGGTTTAAAAGGACTCCTACCATTTTCTCCTTTGTTCTATCTGATTTGTGCTTGCGCTTCAAGATGTGAGTCCCGAACTTTTGCTCAAGCTGCTATGCTTGCTGCTTGTGGTCATGCTTCCCTGCCACAGTGGACCCTGATACCTCTGGAATCATAAAGCAAACAGCCAACTTCCTTCTAGAAGTTTCCTTGGCCATGGCATTTTATCATAGCAACAGGAAAGTAACTGATACTGTTGGGGCTCAAGAATCACTGAAGGAAGACCCCAGACTCAAATAGACCTTGCAAAGGCAAAGAGAGTTTATTTTACAGAAATTGCCAGCATGCAGGGAGCAAACATTCTTCAAATGACGATGATCAGAGGGGCTTGCAGGCCTCCTTTTATGCATGGCTAGGGGGAATTTTCCAGAAGGGTTAAGTAACCTCTAATACGATTGCTAGGGGGCAAAACAGTGAAGTTCGTACAGTTTTGATTGGCTGCTATGTTAGTTTTGTTATATTTGGTGAGACCTTGAAGAATTTTGGGAACAAGCTCATTTCTGGCCTCGATGTCTCCTCCAGCTAGGAGTCCTAGGAGTGCATTCAGCTACAGACGTATATCCTTCCTCAGTCAAGGTTGTCACCAATCAATGACCCATTGTCAGTGGCTTCCTCTGAGGAGCCAGATTGCTTCTTGGGAATTGAAAATTTTTATTCCCAAAGTTTATGGACCTTATAATACAACTGGGCTCACTGATTCTTTATTTGCTATACTGGGTGACATAAGTCTTGCCTTCAGTCTGATAATTTTCTTCTCTCCTTCAAGATTTCATTTCCCCATACCACAAAGCAGCAGCAGTAACAACAACAATAACGAAACATAACTACATACCAACAGATCCCCCACAAACCTACCTTTATGTAGTAATTAGGAAAATGACACTGTTTTATTCCATGATGTAATCATTCTACACATGAAACTTGACACAGTGTTTAATGTTGCTGGTTTATTACTAACAGTATTTAGAATTTGGGGACACTACAGGTGTGTCCAGGGTATGAGTCTTGTCCTGGGCCCCTCTACATCTCACCTGTTGCTAACAATGTTAACAAGGTAGGAACACTGGAGGTGCATCCAGTGGATGAGTCTTGTCCTGGGCCCCCTGTGTCTGCTCAGGCCCAGCACTGTGCTACAGCAATGAGGTCAATGACTGGATCCCTAGACCTCCAAACCCATGAATCAAAACAAAGCTTTCTTTCCTCAGGTGGCTTTGCTTGCATACTGTGTCACAGAGATGGAAATGAATGCACTTCTGTCCATTCATCCCTTTTTGTGTTTGATTATACTTTTAGAATGATGTCATTAACTCAGGGACAAAGTGTGTGAGCCTCTGAGTGGTTTTTACTTAGTGCTTCATTTTGTATTTGTATTTGTAAAATGTAGTTTTTCTTATTAACAATTAAAAATAATACTAGATGTATTTTTTTCACAAAGCATGTCATAAGCTCCTATCTTTTGAATATTGAGTATCATTTCAACTATTAAAATTAGTATTACTAACAATAGCAATTCCAAATGTTTGTCATGCCCCATATACACGACTAAGCCTTCCTTTTTTAGCATATGCTTTTTTATATTTTGTAGTTGTATACAATATTTGGTGAAACTATTTGGTCATTTACATCATATGTACACTTCCTAAAGAACATAAGTGCATATGTTCAAATGCACATTAGCCTCCCAATTAGTTATTTATGAGCACAGACAGCAATGACTGACAATCGACATCTCTAAATCTTAGCCGAACGATGTCGAGATAAAATTACAGATTTAAACACATATGTGAAACAAGTATGCAGTATCCTTGTCTACTCACACAGAGAAAGATTCAAAGGCACACCAGTAGATGGACTAGGATGTGCTCTTCCGGTTTTCCATGTGCCCAGAGGTGACGGTGCCTGTGAACAATAAGCACTACCCACAAGGGCGACACAGGGGAGCCTCCTGGCTTAAGGGGTCTCAGGTCTTTCCGTGTGTGGCTTGTGTTGTTTTCTGATGGTGTGGTGCAAAGCAACAGTCAGAAAAGAAAAGATCCCAACACCAACATCAACATACACTGCCCAACTGTCTGTGAGAGTCACTGTAGCATTCCGATTTATGAATTTGCTACCCTCCTCTGCTTTTATTCTTGACATATCCCGGAATGAAATA
Source organism: Montemys delectorum (assembly GCA_019843815.1). Taxonomy (NCBI): domain Eukaryota; kingdom Metazoa; phylum Chordata; class Mammalia; order Rodentia; family Muridae; genus Montemys; species Montemys delectorum. The sequence continues at coordinate 20,134 of JADRCD010214709.1, read as the reverse complement.
AACGGGCAGAGGAGGGAATAAGCAGCTCCAAGAACTCAAACAGAATGCTTTCTAGAAAGCCTCTCCCACTCCCCTCTCTAGGCCATAATATTATCACATTTCAGAGACAACAACAACAAACATCACAACATTTTATAGCACAAAATTCCATATGAAGTGATTACTTGTGCTAAATTCAAATCTACCTAGTGATGTGGATATTTTTGTTTTCTTATTTATTTCCTTACATGCACGTAGCAAAACTATTCTTAAATTACTAACAAAATGTTGCTTTCATGTATCAAAGCGTTTGGACAATCATTGACGGCCTAGGAAACTTAGCTGGGCTATCGACTTCTATAATAGAGTGACATTCCGTATTTGTAGGCCGATCTGTTTTGCAAGCCTTTGTTTCCATCATGTGATTTTAATAGCGACCACGTTGCCAGAGACAAGGCTGAGAGAGAAGACTTCTCTGTTGGGTCTTCAATGTCGTTAGTCACCCATGATTCTCAATATGATTTATTGGGTTGACAACTAAACAAAACACTCCTTCAAAGTCCATGCTTATGTAAATACAGTGTAGCATTTCACTCTTATGGATACCTCCATGTCTTGGGTTCTTTTAAACAAACCCTTTAAAGGACTTGGTCTAGGGTTCTCATCAAAACAACTGTACCGTCTACACAGAGTCTGCAGTTACTTTGAAGGCCTGCTCTGAACTTTTAAAGGAATGTTCTCAAAGAAAACCCCAGAGGATAGGAAAAGAAGGGTTAGTGATGATGGAAATATTAGTAGCTAAGGTGTGAAAATGAGTGCTCATTTTATCTTCTATATATATGTATATATACATATATACATGCATATATGTGTATATATACATATATATACATATATATACATACACACACATATATACATATATATATGTATATATTCTGTCACAAATAAATTATCTTACCCAGGAATTGTAGAGCAAGTTTTTCTTATTGACCTGAGCTTAGCAGATTACAAATAAATAATTTAACAACATCCCTTCTGAGCCCTTTTCCTGAGTGCTTGTCAGAGTTCCGAATCTTCATATCCATAAAGCAAAGCCTATGGCTTTCTCTAGACTTCTCAGAGACCTCCAGTCTCAGATTTGAAATGTTGTACTCTGTGATTTTATACCTTGCCAAGAAACACATCTTACAGGAAAACATTTCCCACTGGAATATACTAGAAAAGGATCAGAGCAATAGCCTAGGGACTTAGCAGAGTCCATCAGCTATAACCTTACTTATAGGAAGCAGGAAGTTGCTGATCTGACTTAGGTGGGAAGAAGGCCGGACTGCGAAGATAACAACGGCATCTCTACAGAATGGTCTTTTCTAGGATTCTGCCTTAAATATAATAGGAATTCTGACAGCGACAAACAAGAAAAACCAGTCTGTGCTCGCTCGCTAACTTAATGGAAGACAACTTGGGGGAATATTATACAGTGACTTAATGAATAAATAAGGTGGTTTCCTTTTAAACAGAGACGTTTATTTTAAAAGGCCATAGTTGATAGGCCCATATTGGTTTTGTTTATCCTGGCTCAGGGAAAGGGACCATGCTCTGTTTCTGATACATCTCTCCTTGTTTTCAGTTATGACAGATATTCCTTTGAATCCTGTCCATGAAAATACTGTAGCATCAAACCCAGACTATCCACCCTTGGTTCCATCAGTATTCTGTCCTTAAACACAAGCAGCTGTGGACACACACATCTGCCTCACGTCTGACACGTATGGCCGTCCAGAACTCCCTATAACTTTTCCTGCTTTTATGGGAAGTCATGACTGACACAGCAGGAGTTGTGAAACCCACACATACTTCAAGTCCTACTCATTCACAGACAGAGATAAAATACAGATGAACCAGGCTTGGGTTGCCTGCCTCTAATGGTCAGCACAGAGTGACTGATAACTTCATTTTCAACTGAGAGGAACACACAGATTATGTGTAAAAAAAGAAATTGCAAACAAAGAAATATTTAGAGCCAAAGTCATGACATGAACAGGGAAAAATGATTATAAATGTGTTTTCTAAAGCTTTCCTTATGATTTTGGGAAAGCAGTTTAGTGACTAATCATTGGTGAGATTATTTAACCAAAATATTTTGATATTTGATAAACTCTTTGGATTTCTAACTAGCACTGGTGTGTGTGTGTGTGTTGCACAAACATGCACATGTATGTCACAGTTTGTGTGTGGAGGTCAGAGGACAGTCTTGGCTGCTAAGTTCTTGATTTTCAGCATGTTTAAGGCAGGAGAGCATAATTTTCTGCTGTGACCAGTTAGCTGGTCTGCTGGTGTCTGGCTCCTGGCCTGTCTCTGCCTTCCAAGTAGAAGTATGAGATGTCTAACCATGATTGCCTTTACTGCATTCTGTAGATTAGATCTCAGCTCCTCAAACTGGTATGGCAAGTGCTTTACCCATTGAGCAATCCCCTTAGCCCCATAATTAACACTTGAAAAAGTCATCAATTCTTGCAGAAATCCTTATTGTAAGGATAGGATAAAGAAATAATTTTTACTTTTCTTTGATTTAATGTGTTCGAATGTGTTCCCCAAGTTTTTTGTAACGAATACAAGTTACTTGTTTGTTTATTTGTTCATTCATTCATTCATTCATTCATTCATTTTGAAAAACCGTTTCCAGTACAGTTTACAGCTCTAAAGATTATTTTTGGCACATGAAAAAGTTTTGTATACTGAAAATATATTTTTAAAAAGGCATGTGGAGAAAGAAGAAGAAATGCAATAGAAAAATCAAGTGATGAAAAAAAATTCAAGAAAACATGGGAATAATAGAACACATAGGCTTTCTCTGGGTGTCTTCAAGTTAAAATGAACTCAAAGCCCTAATGACTATCTTGATCAGTATGCATGGGGAAAATGTTACCCTGCCTTAGTGTCAGGGCTCCACATCCAAGAGGCACTTGGGACATAAGTAAGACTGAACAGAGCGCATTTGCTGTGCTGGAGGAGGATGCTCACTGTGCTGTGCTGTGGCAGGGCAGTTCAAAATGGATGCCAGAAAAAGCGCTTGTCAGAGATTAACTACAGCCCACTCTAAATGATGTGGAAAGCTTGGTGCTGAGCTGAACACTGCCTAGAAATAGAATACTTGTGTAAGTGAGGATTTTTAAATTTTTTTTAAACTTTAATTATTTATTTCACGTGTATGGGTGTTCTACCTAGATGTGTGTCTATACACCATGTGTGTGTTGGACATCTTGACACTGCAGTTAGGCAGTTGTGAGCTTCCATGGAAGTGCTGGGAATTGAACCCAAGTCCTCTGGAAGAACATCCAGTGCTTTTAACCCCTGAAATTTCTCTCTAGCTCTATAAGTAAGTATTTTATTTAATATCACCTAGAAGGAGAGTCTCAAACTGTCTGAAGCTGTGACTGGAGATGAACCAGTGCTTACATTTGTCAGGATAGAAATACTTTAGTCATTTAAAGACTGTTCATGGTTTTTCTCAATATTAAACGTGATCACACAGAACTGCTTTCTGTCCTAGACTGTCATAGTCACAGATGTTTTTCTGTGATGCTGATGTGTGAAAATGTTTATGTTCTGTTCCAGAACACCAAAGCCTAATAAGACAAAGTTGGAAAGAACTCAAATGCCCATCAGCAAAAGCATGGATATAAAATAACACAGAATTTAAAATAAAATACCAACCAGACTTCACACACACACACACACACACACACACACACACACACACATGCATGCACGCTTCCACATGTGTGTGTTTTTTGATGAGAGAGAGAGAGGAGCAGGGGAGGGCAGAAAAGAGAAAATATATGTTTAAAAATTATGTACAACTTAGAAACGGGAGCTAGAGATGTGGTTCAGTGGTTAAGACCATTTTCTGCCTTTGCAGAGAATCTAGGTTCAGTTCCCAGCATGCACATGTTGGCTCATAATGGCCTGTATTCTTGTCTTAGTAGACAAGATTAGATTGCAGCAGATTAGCCAAATCTGCTTTAGAAGTGAGCAAATTCATTGTTGTTAGGATTGGAACAGTATTCTGGACCATCCATTGGGTTTGGAAGAGAATCCAGGACAGGAAATCCTTAATAGAAATTCTAGCCTTTCCCGCGGCTTCAGTCAGAGCTCTGTTGATAAAACAATGTAAAAAATGATGACATTTATGAGGAATCGATGTTTTTAAAAGCAGGTTTCTGTTCTTGCCTTATTTCCTCTCCCTCCCTCCAACTCTTTACCCTATAATCTTCTAATGGCTTCTTTAGCAGGCTTTTGCCAATTTAGTTGTTGAGCCAAGTCTGACTGGGGCAGGAAGTTGTGTTAGCCAACTGAGGGGGCTTCAAATTGAGTCATGCTGACAGACTCACCGGGTGTGCCAGAGCCAGACTAAAGCCCAGAAGCCTGTGCAGCTGCATCATTTCTGAGCCAGTCCTTCTCCCTCCCACTCAGCCTTGGGTTATCTCTGGCATCTGGGCCTGTCCTTCTCCCTCTCCCTCATCCTTGGGCTATCTCTGGCATCTGCCTCTCCTTCATGCTATAGAGAAGTATGTGAAAACAATGGAGATTTAGAAGTCATAATTTTCTCTAGTATATTCTTGCTGTAGTACGATGTATTCAATGAGAAATGGTCTTACATGTAACTGCTCATGTGTAGAATAATATAATAACCAAAAAAATTGTCATGACAAAATTGAATTTCATGTGAACCTATTTATCTTTCTGAGATAACTGGAATTTGATGCAACAAAAGATTTCCTTACTATTTCTTAGCTTGCACTTTTAATGAATACTCAAGAAAGTCGCTACTCATTTTTGTTCAGTTTTTACTGAATGTGTGCTGGGCACTGGGGAAATAATATGGTGATTGCCGGCACCCATGTTAAATCCAGGGATGGCAGATGGACAGAAGTATCATGCTATTCATTGTTTTTGTCAATGCTTATCAATATCTTCTATATGCTCCATATTTATCATCATGGGGATAGATCCATAAAAGAAAAAATTCTAAAACCTCAGACTTCCTAACATCTGTATTTTAATAATTAAAACAAAACATACAACAATAATTAATAATTAGCCTCAGTGTTCTGCATGATGACAAATACCAAAAAGACAAACAGAGAAAGTGGGACAGAATCTGGAGCTTGTTGAGGAGGTTCTAACTAAGGTAGGTTTGTCCAGAGAAGGGTTTATGTGAGCAACTAGTAGAAGTGAGACAAGGAAGCTCATGTCTTTCTAAAGGGAGAGAGCACCAGGAAGATGGAGCACAAGCAAAGATCCCAGTGTTTGGTGACTGTCTTGAGTATTCACAAAAAGTCCATGCTAAGAGAATGCATGAATAAGGAGAGCTGGGAAAGCTGGAGAAGCAACTGAGATGAAGAGGTTTCAGGAGATGAAGACTGAGGGGGATGAGGAGGCCAGTTGTGATGGACCCTTTGGTCATATAAGAGACGTTATTTTTACTTGGCATGAGCTAGAAAGGCACTGGGATTGACCTGCATATCCTTACAAGGTCACCTTGCCTGCAAGTCTTGAAAGGAAATTGATGGAGGGAAAGTCTAAAGCCAGGGGCTGTAAAACTCTGCAAAGGACTGAAGAGCTGTGAAATGGAATTGATTGTAAAATAGTATGCCATTCAATGGCAGACAGACTGCTAGCCATTCTCAGGTATTTATTCTTCATCTGAAACCCTCTCTGCTTTAGTCTGAGATTTCTAACTCTTCCACACTTTCCAATCAGTTACATTGATGGTCCACACTGTGTAGCTAAGGAATGAAGTAGTAGTAACCTATGCCTAAATCAATGAGCAACGGCTAACCTCTATGGAGAAGATTCAAGGATATGCCTGTTGCTCAAACCAGACAACGATGTCCCAACTTGATTAGATCTTTTACCTTGGAAGCTCTTTCCTGATGGTTGAATCTATGGTTGCCAGCGTAGGTTCATGGGGACTTGAGTGGGAAATAGAACAGCTTGCTGTTTGTATATAAACCTTTCTTCTTTTATAAATCAATTCAAAAATATTTTCCTTTAGTTTTCAACCCAAGAGCAAGCTTTAAAAGCTCCCTTTTTAGGCTCGGATAGTGCTCACTGCCAGATGGTATTGTGTTGAACAGAAATGAAAACAACAAAAGACAAAAAGTATTTCAAGAAATATTTCATTGCAGGATGGGAATGGGCATGGTCTGTCATATCGACCAGTGTTCAAAGGGACAAAAACAAGCAAAAGAATTCAAAAAAGGTCAAATGGAACATCCAGAATTCAAGAAAATACAAATCAGTGTCCAAATCATGAAAGGTTCTGCAAGACAGGCATATATTCCCCAAAGAGAACTTTGTGTCTCTTCTAACTTTTGAAAATACATTTAAGTCATTTAGATTGCAGACTTAAAAGCAACTGTCATGAGGAGAGTCTTGCTTGATTCATCTTATGATTTAAGCTATAATCATGTGTTATTTAATTCTTCATTCAAATGAATCCCAGCATCTCAGCAGCATATGTTAGCTTATCCCTGCTATATTTTGGCCTTATCAACAGCTATTTTTAAATTGAAAAATAAAATTTAAATACAAACACTATACTCTGCATGTGCTGCTAATTTAAAAAATTGCAACAAATTATGACAACTTATTTTATGTAAGAATAATTTGTGTATGAGGAAGCTCTCTCTGGTGAGCAGGCAACATTTGTGCACAGGAAATGAAAAAGAAAGTCAGCTTCAGCTTAATTGGATACATTTTTGTATTTGCATAATTTGAGCATGGGTTGACCAGTTGGCAGCTTACAGTTGGCTAAGGCTGCATGGCTGTGATTGGCTGTTAAAACATGAACTCCTAAATTAGGATTCTGTTTAGTCTGGAGTTCATTTTACTGGAACTCATGGTTTTGAGATAGTTTTAGAATGTTTAGTTTAACACATGTTGCAGGATTCAGGAGTAATATTAATCACAAACCATTTATTAAGAATCTTCCAACTATCAGATGTTGCACACATGTTTCCTGATTCTTACAACAGTCTTTGACATTTATATAACCTGCTTTTACTCAAGAATTAGAATTATAAGAGCCGGAGAGGCAAGTGAGCGGCTCCATGTCAAAAGCTGGAAGTACTAGATGTAAAGATGCTTTTCCCTCAGAAACTGTTTTTAAATACTATATGCCACTTCACTGACTCATTCTAGAAGCTCTTCAATGACAGGAATAGTTGGTCTTCTTTTTAAACAATCCCCGACTTTCTACTTAGAACACTTTGAACATTGCAGAGGTTGCATTCAGACCTCTCATTCCTTAATGTTTAATAGAAGGATAATGAATTAATATAAGGAAGGGACCAATCGGCAGATGATGAATATTGAGTACTAGGCATTGGTTAACAAGAGCATCATCATAGGAGTGAGGATCAACCTGATGGGGCACTTGTCGTTGGGGGCCTCGTTTTCGGAGCAGAATTGATACTCAGATGATTGTTATGTTTCAAGAACAGTAATCACCATTATGTTTATTATATTGCTTTTATTCTCATAGCTAAAAAGCAAGGGAATTACAGAAAAGTACTTTCTGTAATTTGGAGATGAGGAAACAGAAGTTGCTAAAATAATTTTTCTAAAGTTTTGTGTACTTAGTGACAAAATCAGGAACCAAACACAAGTTCTATTTATTTTGTCCACCGGTCTTCAAACAATCTACTTTTCTGAGTCTACTCTAGACTCATGAGCAGATGGTGCTCACCAGGGACAAGAGGGATCTTCAAGGGAACTTTCCAGAGGCCAGGCCCCTAAGCAAGAGCATGCTACAGAAGTAGCAGCAACTGAGGCAGAGAAGGGAGGACAGCCCTCTCGGTATTGTGAGGAGGGCTGGAGGCTGAGAAGATTCTTATCAAGGTAGCTCAAGAAAGTACCTTCCTGAGCAGCCAAAGGTTCGGGCTGTGAGGAGGCTTTCTGTCAGAAAAGAATGATGTTTGAAAACACAGTCTATCAAATGACGGGGAAACCCTACCCTCCCTGAATATCTGGATCCTACAAGTTTTATTTGTAGGCCTTGGGACCTCATCCAACTTGACCAGGAGTTTAACCCGTTAGGCAATGTAGCCTAGGGTGAAGGGAGGGCTTCTCCATGGGAAGCACAACTGCTCTGTCCTGTTACTTGTTGATAAAAATGGACATTTTTGCTCCATTTGTAGGACCATCTTTCTTTAGGTCCCCTAGCTTAGCACTGAAGCCACCTCCTAGGTTTCTGTTGGGGAGGAACTGGGGTCGGCATCCTCAAAGGACAGAATTCCTTGTTTGAGATGAAAGGAGACACGTGTACTTAGAAGTCTCTCAAAGACACAGGCAGCCTTCATTTCCTCTCACAACAGGAGGCTTGGAGCCTCCATAGACTAGGCTGTAACCACAACAAAACAACGGACCCTCTGTGTGGGTTTTAAAAATAAACTGATTTGTACATACAAATAAGCAACCAGAGAAAGAGGATGCAGAACAGCCGAGTTGAAAAAGAAAACAAAAAATACTTGAAAATTTCCCCCTGATTTCCAACCTGTTTGCTTTCTCAGAGCTGTGTTGCCTAGAGAACTCATTCATTACTATTCTGCACACTAGACAGACCAACTCACCCCTGCTCAGATTTCCCTTAGGATCTTTCTTAATATAAGTACAGCTAGAATGTAGATGGCTGTGTGATCTGGGGTGCTTGCAAGCATGGCTGAAACCAACAGGATTTCTAAAGCTAAGTGTGGAGCATGTGCATTGGCCCTCTTGCCTACATGACTGGCAGTAGCCCTGAGTTGTCAGAGGCTGGAAATGTGAGGTCAGCCACACTGCCTGCCTCTTCAGAGAGCAGGTCAACTGCTTAGGGGCAGAGAACCTATCACTTGCTTGGGGTGGCATTCCTGTAGTATTTCTTACCAGTGGGAGGTTTTTCTTGCTGTCCACATACTTGATTGATTTCCCAATGAGCTGAGCGTAAAGAGATGGGATCATCAAATGCTGTAAGCTAAGCCTGTGCAGGCCAGTCTACAGTCAACCAAAAGTAGGAGGAATATTAGACTATCTACATATCATGAAGAACAATAAAAGTACTAAAATCAGCTATTCAGCAGAAAATTTGTAAGTCAATCAGACTTCAGATTACAAGCTTTCCAGATTTTCTAAATAGTTTTTAAATAAAAATCAGTAGTCCTAGAAATTTGTATGGAATAAAGCAAGCATGCCCTAAGATGACCTCATGTTCCCATTAACAATGGTGAGAAGTTCAATCAAGATGCCGAAATGATACATTTGCAGGTAGTAGTGCTTCAGACAAACAAAATTTTATCTAATTACGGAATTATCACCTCAGTCTGCTGTCTCATGTATTTGTCATTTTTCTCCCTGTGATGACACAAGACCAGACAGAAGCCAGCTGAGATTGGAAGGGTCTGGTCTGCCTGGCTCCTGGTTTCACAGTTGCAGCCTCATGGAAAGGAAGGATTGCTGGCCTACATATAACATAGTATGCTAGGTTCTGATAGACTGGCAGGTCAAGGGGAAAGACAGTAGGAGGCAGAATTGGGGTGTAACCCAAAAGGCAAGTCCTGAGCACCTTACTTCTGCCACCTAGGACTTGTCCCTTAAAGGTTCCACAATCCCCTGGAGCAGTGCTGCCAGCCACACCCAGGTGTCCAAACACACCAGGCTAGGGGAGACATTCACAATCAAACCAGGTCATGTAACACCCGGCCCAGAGCATCTCAGCAGTATTTTGCATTGGCTTTGTAGCTCCTAATATGTCTAACATAGGATCGCAAATGGAGAAAGTATTTTTTTTTCAGGCATCTGGAAGCTACCTATGTCTATCTTGAATCAGTTGAAACGACCAATTCTCCACTGGCCTGTACAGATCTCCAGCAGGAAAGAGACATCTGGATATCAGAAGTCTGAAAATACCCTCACATCTCTCTCCCACCACCATCTCCTGAACAGGCCCCTGCAGTGACTTAATGATGCTTTCACACTGACATAATGATGCTCCGCAGGGATTTAATGATGCTTGTACCCACAATACTATCTTCCTTATCTTTCTTTTGCTTACCTCCAATCACCGTTCCCCTCAGTTCAGAGTTACTCTTGTCTTCTTCACCCCATGAATAACCCTCAGCCCTGCCCTCCCAGGAATGGGTTTAGGTTTCTGAGACTCTAGTTATCATTGGCGATTCGTGTGTACACTCTTGTTGTAAGGTCATTTCAGAGACTGGCATTCTGTCAGCTAAGAAAAGCAAATATAATTAGAAAAAAATGGCAGAGCTACAGAACTGGGGAGAGAGGGTGTGAGGGGGATATAAAATAGACAGGATCTTACGGCCCACAGATAAATTTTTATTTTTGCTTTGGGTGCATACAGACCTGTGAATGTGACACTTTCTAAGCAGGTAGTAGGTTGCATTTCTGAACAATTTATGTATTTGTAGCTTTGTTGATCATAATGCCCTTCCCATAGATGAGCTTTTTCTTCCAAGCCTGGGGGAAGAGAGTTGACCTCTCCACCCTTTGTCCTTGTGCAGTTATTGCTGCCTTTAATAATGTCTTCCCACAGCCAACGGTGTGAAGTCCTTGCATTTGTCTTCATCTTTGTGTGTTATTATCATTGTATGTGCCTGCGTGCACATGCCGTGTGCAGGCGCGTGTGCCATGGTGTGCCTGTGGACATGAGATGACTTGGTGGGATTCCTTCCTCCTTCCCACATTTCTGTCAGTTCCAGGGATCAATTTCAGGGCCTCAAGCCTGCAAAGAGAGCACCATAACCGCCTAAGATCAGTTATCTTTTAATTTTTAACTTTATTTTTATGTCTTTATACATGTATACATTCTATACGGAGTGTATTCGAAGGCGACACTGTCAGGAAGCTTGTAGCAGAAGTCAGGACTGTGCTTGTAGAAGTGCCAGAGGTTCCCACCATCTGAGGGTGCGGCGCAGAAGAAGATGGATGGCGTCAGGTTGTATCAGCCAATCTTGCAGTACTCACCAACTTCTCAGGGAATGCCAGGTTTGATGGCAACCTGATCTCCTGGTTTTAGATGTTTCACCGACACTCCGACTTTTGTGACTGTTCCAGCAGCCTCATGCCCAAGCATCATTGGCTTTCTCACAACAAAATCCCCAATTCGGCCATGCTCCCCACCGAGTGAATCTTTAGTAATACGTCATTTGGGCCCAGCTCAGGTATTGGGTAGTTCTCCAGGCGAATGTCTCCAGGTCCGTGCACCACCCCCTGGTTCTCGTCCTTAGCTGGAGCTACCTATGTTGCTCTCTCGCTTCTAGGTGTCGGCTGGACCCGGCGGGAGCTGGTGGTTCTGCTAGTCCCACCGCCAAGGGTCTCTGGCAATTTCATGCTTGAGTCGAAGACTTTGAATATAAAGCCCTTATTACCCACAGATTCCCATTGAAGAAGGCAGTTGAAGCCTTTGAAACAGCCAAAAAGAGAGTGGGGCTAAAAATTATGATCAAATGTGACCCCAATGACCAGAACCCCTAAATGTGAATTGATCTATGCCCCCAGCCCATTCTCTAAGCATCTAAGGGCTTAAATGGCTAGAAGGGGAGGCCATGAATGCAGAACTTTCTTTTGAATGGTAAAAATGATAAACTCATAAGCCGAGAGCCTTAGAGGAGTTGTCGTGCCTTAAAGACAGAAGTAGGGACACCTTGGGGGAACTTGCAGCCAGAATGAGATGCTTATACTTAGGTAAGTCTAGCACAGAGTCTGGCCTATAGGTCCTGGGAATGCCCTTTCTCTAGTACCTTCTTTGGGTGAGGAGACGAAGCATGCCTTTGTCCATGTTCCACTGTGACTGCCAGAGACTGGGGCTGACTTATGAAGAAATGGCTTCATTAACATGGAAGTGGCCCTAGGGCTGAACTTTCGGTCAGCTGTTCAGAGCATGGTGTTTCTCAAGCGAGGTGTCATTTGAGGGGAATAAGGAAGGGAACTTGCCTTCTGGATCCAGGCAAGGACCTGATCGTAAGAATAAGCCAAATCCCAGATGAGGTACACTAACTTACATTCCCCAGATGTGGAAAGTATAAGGGCACTCAGCTCTGCCCAAAGGCCACCTCTGTCTCAGCTCCTAAGAGTTCGGTCCTTACATTTGCAAAGTGGAGGCCCACCTTCCCAACACTGTTCATTAATGAGCAGGAGCAGTACCGGTTGCTAGGCAACCAGGAGATTTCCACCCAAAGATCTTAAATCCTGCCTAACTCATACAAGAGGGCCACAGGAGTGCTTGAGTTTCCCACTCACAAGCTAGACTACTCTCCCAGGCTCACTCACAGGCAATTATTATCCCATTCTGCTCAGTTCTGACTATCAGGAGACGCTCCCCTTCTCAGCTGGGTAGGGCTGGTGATATCTGTTGGATGGGTATAGCACAGTGTAATTTCATCACAGGGTTTTTCTTTATAAGATTTGGGTCTTAAGATAATCAAGAAGTCCACAGTAACTGTGATGTAACTTGGGCTTCAGTCTGGAATCCACCTCTTCAGCCATGATTAGGGGACATGTGGAAACAAGGACTCTGCTGGAGAAGATGATGGCCCAAACCTAAGCTTTCTCAAACTGCTTCACAGAATAAATTCTGTCCCTGGTGTCGGAAAGAAAAAAAAAGGAAAGAAAGAAAAGTACAACTGCAAAGGAGATAGAGTCCAGCAGCCTAAATGGAAACTCTCAACCAGTTGAGCTGCCTGGAGGTTGTGCAGTGTACTCCAGTATCCCAGCTTTTGTGAGGAGTCAGCCATCTGGGGCAGGCTTTGGTGAAGTAGCTGCCCCTGTAAGCACCCCTCATTCATATTCTTGAACTTCTGATAAATTCACCGGTTCACCAGGATGACCTTTGATATTATCTGTATTTTAGTCTGTCATGGACTCTGTGGTGGTTTGGATAGAAATGGTTTCTATAGACCCATAGGGGGTGGTACTATTATCAAGTGTAGCCTTGTTAGAGGAGGCATAGCCTTGTTGGAGGAGGACAAGCTCAGCTATCTCTCCAGCACCATCTCTACCTGTGTGTCATGATAATTAGTGATTATAGTGGACTAAACCTCTGAACTGTAAGCCAGCCCCCATTAAATGTTTCCTTTTGTAAGCATTGCTGTGGTCATGGCATCTCTTCACAGCAATAAAACCCTAAGACAGACAGACTGGACTTGTGTGTCACATCTTTCCAGGAAGAGTCTTGTCACACAACATAATTGACACCCACACAGGGGCCTGACAGAACCAAAGATGATTTGGGGTGTATAGGAGTTGAATGTATAATCCTGGCTATGGGTAGCAAGGCATGCAAATTAGGTTGAGCAGCACAAAGGGTTGTGTGTGGATCTGCAGAGGACATTCTCTTACATCCATCCTTACGCTGTGCGTTAGTGCACTTTTGTGATATGACAGAATAGTTCTTGATGGGTAGTGAGACACGCAACTAGGGCTAAGCCATGAGGATTAGAAATGTCTGTGGGAAGAATCCCAGGGAGGAAGTCTCTGTCTGTGTGGCATGCTGGCTTGATGAATACAGAAATGGTAGGACAGTTCAAGGTTTAAGTTAAAGGTTTCGGAAATTTTTACAGTCTTTGAAATTAGCTCACAAGGATAGAGATTGTAGGCACTTAGGGCAGAGTTTCCTGGTTAATGTTGTGTAGTTAGAAATGCATCTGAGGGTGAGATGGTAGCCAAACAAGTACTGGCTTGTGAAGAGGAGCAATTGCTACAAGAAAAGAACATACTGCAGAGCCCTCCGTGTTAGAGTCTGATTGGAAGGTAAATTAGATTAACAAGAGGGTGAGGTGGGACTGTTGACTTTTTGCTGCTTCTTAAGACCTGGGGTCAAAGGGAAAAGTGCGTACATATTAAATCTCTTCTTTCTCCAAAGCTTATCTTGGGTCGAAGAACTTGGAATCCATGGGAAGATTCAGGAGTGAAGGGCAGAGCATGGTAAAAATGATAAAAGCTCAGTGGTAAGAGCACTGACTGCTCTTCCAGAGGTCCTAAGTTCAATTCCCAGCAACCACACAGTGGCTCACAACCATCTGTAATGTGTACTCACAGCAATAGTGTGCCCACATAGAATAAATAAAATCTTTAAAAAAAAATGATAAAAGTCACTTGTGGGTGCATCCTATAGCAGAACAAAATGAAAAACCTGTGATGTAGGCGGCGGCCTTAATAATGGTCTTGTACAGGAATGATACAGTACGAGGGTGAGTAGGAAATACTCAGTGCTTGACCTGCTGGAATTAAAAGACTTTTAAACAAGCAATGACACTGCCTGTCACAGACAGCGTGGCTTGTGAGGCCGGGGCTGTGGAAGTGAATGGGGTCAGCCTAACTGCTGTGGAGGCAGATATACTGAGAAATGTAAAGTCCCGTCCCTTCGAGAGGCAAAGGCTGCATAACCTGAGACAGTATGAGGGAAATTAGTTTCTGAGGGACTGGCTTATAAATCTCATTAGGAACACTTGTTATCTACATTTGAAGCCCCTATAAATGTCAGCAACTGGAGAACCACAGAGTTGGGGCAGGTGCTACTGAGGGAACCAGGAATAAGAGGAGCTCTGTCAGAACCCCAGTTCATTAGTCCAGATAGAAATATGCTCACAAAGGAGTCAAGAAAGGTTAATCAAATCAAAGGTAACGCTTTGACGCCATGCCAGGCAGGGCGTCTGTTTCACAATAGTGGTTCAGCTATCCACAACAGCCTCTTGACTGCATTTAAGACTCCCCCCAACACACAAGAGAAAATTCCATGTCTGATACTGTAAATCAGGACAAAATCCTGGGGCTGAGGAGGTCAGAGGTCCTTATGGGAAGGCAACTTGAACCCTTTCACTAAATAGATGTGAGCGCCTGTCAAATGCCCTTTTAAACATTTGTGCTTACACACAAATTGCTCTTGCTCTCAGCCTAAACTCAAAACCAGTGGTGATGCCCTGGAGTGACTATAGCACAGTGATCTGACTCTTAGCTATTGGTGGACATCTATAGTCACCCCTTCCATAGCTCAGGGATCACTGTAGAAAACCAGCTGGCAAAAATGTCAGAACTAAGGAGCAGACGGAGTATTGTGTAACAGGTTCCTCTGAGACTGGAGCATTCCACCCTGCTGGTGAGCTTGTTCTTATTTTTTTATTAATTTAAGTTTTCTTGCATTATGATGAGAAAAAATGCATCATTTCAATTTATCTGAATTTGTTAACATTTAAAAACATATCTTAAGTAAATAGAATTACATCACATTTTTTTCCCTTTTGTACCCCAACTCCTCCCAGATACCCCCCTTCAATACCTGTCATACCTTTCTTTTTTTATTTTATCATATTCTTTAAAATTTATAAAATATTGTAACAATAAAAATGAATATTGTAAAAGTTGCTTGATATAAAACAATAATCAATTGAACAGTCTTATGTAGATGTTTGTCTACAGCAATACTGAAAAGACATATGTTTTTCTCAATATAAATTTTAAATAACTCCAAACATATTAACTGCATGATATTTTAAAATAATATATCACTATTAGTTTTCTTAAATGAACATAAATAGATAAAAGTCTTTTTGTTTGTTTGTTTATTTGTTTGTTCGTTTCTTTTGTTTTGTTTTCAGTAGAGCTTAAAATCTTGGCTCTTACTTTGGTACAAACCCAAAATAAGAACAATTTTTAGATATTGGATTTCATTGTAATAAGGCTGTACTTCAATGACCCTCACATCACCAAAGGATTTTACCTCCATAGTAGCTAAGCTAAGAGTTGACAGTTCTGCTGCACCAAGAAATGAATTGTAGGCACGATTTTTGGATACAGACTTCCTGCTATGGTCAAAACTATTTGACTTGAGTGATTGTCTTCATTCTCAGCCCACAGGGAACAGGTTACATTCATTTAAGAAATGGTGTGTGCATTAAGATGGTCTATCCATAAAGTCATTCACCAACTGTTTCAATGAACAATGGTTCTGCTGGCACAGACATTAGGTGAGGGTAAGAATCTGGTTCATTGGCTGTGATAATTTGGAAAAGCATTCATCTCAGAGAAAGAGTAACTTATTAAGTCCTCTTCTTCAAAATTGATACAATAATTATAAATATCAAGCAAAGCATTCAGTCTCACTCTTGGTTGTTCCCTTATAAGCCACTTCCCAAATTAGTTGTCTATATTTCTTTTGGCTGTATAAATAATTTTGAAATATGTAAGCTGTTCTGAAAACCATAGCAGTATAAAAACATCAAATAATTCTACTAATAGAGAGGCTGAGATAGGAGAAGCATTATTTCAATACCATTATGTGGAACCCAGGAAGATACTATCATGTACAAACAAGCAGAAAGTATATATGGATTGTATAATATTGGACTTATTTCTTCAATTGCCAAATTAGAGAGACCACTGGATGACAGACAACAAATTTCTACTTCCTCATATTTTTGAATTTCAAATTGATTAAGATATTAGGTAATATTAATTTTCATATTAAGAGATATTAAGGAAAAGTGATTGTTACTTCCTGTTATTTTTGTTGTTAGAGGTGGAATTATATTTGTGTGGATTTGTTGAAAGATTACTTTTGTGCTTCTTCTAGGGTGTAGATTTGCTCTTTATGTTGGTGTTTTTCATCTATTATCCTTTGTAGGGCTGAATTTGTGGAAAGATATTGTGTAAATTTTGTTTTGTCATGGAATATCTTGTTTTCTCCATCTATGGTAATTGAGAGTTTTACTGGGTATAGTAGCCTGGGCTGGCATTTGTGTTCTTGTAGGGTCTGTACGACATCTGCCCAGGATCTTCTAGCTTTCATAGTCTCCTGTGAGAAGTCTTTGTAATTCTGATGGGCCTGCCTTTATATGTTACTTGACCTTTTTCCTCTTACTGCTTTTAATATTCTTTCTTTGTTTAGTGCATTTGGTGTTTTGATTATTTTGTGATGGGAGGAATTTCTTTTCTGGTCCAGTCTATTTGGAGTTGTGTAGGCTTCTTGTATGTTCATGGGCATCTCTTTCTTTAGTTAGGGAAATTTTCTTCTATAATATTGTTGAAGATATTTACTGGCCCTTTAAATTGGGAATGTTCACTCTCTTCTATACCTATTATCCTTAGGTTTGGTCTTCTCATTTTGTCCTGAATTTCCTGAGTGTTTGGGTTAGGAGCTTTTTGCTTTTTGCATTTTCTTTGACTGTTATGTCAATGTTTTCTATGGTGTCTTCTGCCCCTGAGATTCTCTCTTCTATCTCTTATATTCTGTTAGTGAAACTGACATCTATGACTCCTGATCTCTTTCCTAGGTTTTCGAACTCCAGGGTTGTATCCCCTTGTGATTTCTTTATTGTTTCTAGTTCTATTTTTAGATCCTGGGTGGTTTTGTTCATTTCCTTCACCTGTTTGATTGTGTTTTCCTGTAACTCTTTCAGGGATTTTTGTGTTTCCTCTTGAAGGGCTTCTAGCTGTTTGCCTGTGTTCTCTTGTATTTCCTTAAGGAGAGTTACTTATGTCTTTTTTAAAGTCAGCTATCATCATCACGAGAAGTTATTTTAAATCTAAATCTTGATTTTCCTGTATGATGGTGTGTCCAGGATTTGCTATGGTGGGAGAATTGAGTTCTGATGATGCCAAGTAACCTTGGTTTCTGTTGCTTATGTTCTTATGATACAACCTGCCCTGGCTATATCTGACTGGAGCCTGCCTTCCTGTGATACTGATACTGGTTGTGTCAGAACTCCTGTCAGAGTCAAGCTGTCTCTGTGATCCTGTGATTCTGGGGTTGTGTGATCCTGTGATCCTGGGCATGTTTGAGCGCCAAGGATTAGAGCTTCCTCTGGGTATTATGGGACTGACTACGGAGTTTGCACCCAAGGTCTGCTCAGGGTACCCGCCCAGACAGACTCGAAGGAACCCGTGCCACTGGTCTGGTGGAGTTCCTGCTTGCCTGGGTCATGCTTGTTCCAGTTACTCCCAGTGTTGGGACAGAAGTTGTATCTTTCTCACCTCTGGTCCTATGATCCTGGGTGTATTAGAGAGCCTGGGAGTAGAACTTCCTCTGAGCATTGTGGGACTGGCTGCTGAGTTTGCACCCAATGTCTGCTCAGGGCCACAGGTAAACTTTTTAAGACATAAAGGAAACAACTTAAAATAGGTTCAGGAAGTCCCTAAAACTGACCCAATTCACTAGGTTCCACTTTCTTCAAAGAGTAAACAATAAAGACTGGGCAAGTCAAGCCCAGACTAGCCAAGTGCAAAGAGCAAGCAAGGCAAGACAGATTGCTTGGAAAGAGCAGAAAACAGCCAAACATCCTAGAAAGAACACTTGGGGTGTTTTAAATAAGAATGGCCTCCATAGACTCATATGTCTGCCTATATGTTTCCCAGTTTGGTGAACTGTTAATGAAGGATTAAGAGTTGTGGCCTTGTTGGAGAATTGGAGAAGCTATGTCATTAGGACTGGATTTTGATGTTTCAAAAGCCCACACCAATCCCAGTCTCACTCTTTCTGTCTCTGTGTCTCTGTCTTTTCTCCCCTCCCCTCCCCTCCCCAGCCTCCCAGAACCATGCCTGTCTGATTCTCACCATGGTGATCATTGATGAATCCTCTGAAACTGTAAGCAGGTCCCAATTAAATGCTTTCCTTTATAAGAGTTACCTTGGCAATGATATCTCTTCACAGCAGTAGAACAAAGCATTCAATGAAACATCTCTTTCAATCAGTTGAGCTTCCTGAAGGTTGTGCAATGTGCTCCAGGATCCAAGGTTTTCTGAGCTGTCACCAGTATTAGACACACTTTGGTAATACAGCTGTCTTTGAGCCAGGTGGTGATTTGGATAGCAATGGCCCCCACAGATTCATGTGTTTGAGTGCTTGGCCCTCTCAGGAGGTGTGGCCTTGTTGGAGGAAGTGTGCCACTGTGGAGGCAGGCTTTCAGATCTCCAATTCTCAAGCTAAGCTCAGTGTTGCACACAATCTTCTTACTGTCAGTGGACCAAGAACTCTGAGCCCCATTTCCAGCAGTAAAACCCTAACTAAGACAAGCCATTTCTGTGTCTGTAAGTAACTTCAGTAAAACACACTGGTCCACCAAGTTGGAGTTTGTTGTTATCCATACTTTGGTCTGCCATGGGCTCCCTACTTGTGGTGAGTAGATGTGTATGTGCTGTGTCTCCCCAGGAAAAGTTTTGCCACACAACACTTGGCTACTGTGTCTAAACCAATGCTCCTGTTTGTTCACAGCCTTCGCATAGCACTGGGCCACTTACAAAGCCCTGCCTTTAGCATGGTCCTCAGCGCCAGTGGGAATTAACTTTTCATTGCTTTTACTTCCCTCTCTTCCCCATCTGAATTTCATCCCACATACCATGGAATTCTTTCTGTTCAACGCCTAAAGCCTTAACACCATGTTCCCATGTCATATTTGCATAAGATATATCTCAGATGAATATTTGGAGAAGAGATTACAACATTCTTTCATTCAGCAAAATCCAAATTCTGCCGAGGGCTGTGTTTGGTGCGGATGTAGTTTGAAGGAGGCATTTTATGACTTTCTCTAAGCCAATGAAGTTAGAAGCCTTAGTGTTCTTGGGCTCCTCCTTTCTCCATGTTTACTTTTCTCTTTCCTGGGACCTTGCTCACAGGAAGCCTTCCTGGTCAACAGGAAATAGTTGTAGGCATTCAATGGATTCATCACTGACAATGTGAGTGTAGGAAAGTTGTTCAGCACTGCAGGTGTTGCTTCTTCACCGCAACACAGGAAATGTTTTAACAGATTTTTACTGGTTGTTGTGAAAACTAAATGTAGCCATGACTGTGTCCTGTGAATGTGCTCATCGGGTTATTAGCTCACAATAACGGAAGCTTTATTACTATTATCTCCTGAAGTGATCTGGTGTTAGTCATATCCCAAGCCAATTTTCTTTTGAATAGTGTTTTCATAAGACCTCTTTTCAAGAAAGAGCCTTGTTGGCACCTAGTGAGCTTCCTAAGATATGACATGTGTTATATCATTAAAGGTCTACTTCCTTTCCTTAAGAGTAAAGCAGGTTAATCATGATGCCATTTCCCATTGCTTCCTGATGAGGCAGTCAGATTTGTCCAGGGGGCTGTAGGCAGCAGTCTGTCAAT
>JADRCD010214708.1:0-16391 GCA_019843815.1 Montemys delectorum | reverse complement strand
GATTTTACTTCTGTCATAGCTAAGCTGAGAGTTGACAGTCTGCTGCACGAAGAAATGAATTGTTGGCATGATTTTTGGATACAGACTTCTTGTTAAGGTCAAAGCTATTTGACTTGAATGAGGGACTTTATTCTCAGCCCACAGAGAACAGATTACATTCATTGAAGATATGGTGTATGTATTAAGATGGTCTATCCATAAAGTTATTCACCAACTGTTTTAATGAACAATGGTTTTGCTTGGAGGGTGACACAGATATTAGGTGAGGGTAAGAATTTGATTCATTAGCTGTGATAATTTGGAAAAGCATTCATCTCAGAGAAAGAGTAACTTATAAAGTCCTCTTGAAACTTGATATAAGAGTTACAAGCGTCAAGCAATGCATTCAGTCTCCTCTTTGTTGTTCTCTTACAACCCTTCTCCCAATTGAATTGTCCACATTTCTTTTGGGTATATAAATACTTTTAAAATATGTAAGCTGTTGTGAAAACCATAGTATAGTGTAAAAACATGAAATAAACAATACTACTAATAAAGAAGCTGAGATAGGAGAAGCAGGATCTCAAGACCATTATGTTGTACACAGCAAGACATTGTCACGAACAAACAAGCTGAAGGTGTATATGGATTGTATAATATTGGACTTACTTCTTCAATTACCAAATTAGAGAGACCATTGGATGACACTCAGTAAGTTTCTAATTCTTCATCTTTTTGGATTTCAATTGATTAGGATATGTTGGTAATATTAATTTTCATATTAAGATACTAAGAAAAAGTAATTGTTACTTCCTGTTGTTTTTGTTGTAAGAAGTTGAATTTGGTTTGTGTGGATTTGTTGAAAGATTACTTTCTTGCTTCTTCTAGGGTATAGATTTGCTCCTTATGTTGATGTTTTCCATCTATTATCCTTTGTAGGGCTGGATTTGTGGAATGATATTGTGTAAATTTTGTTTTGTCATGGGATATCTTTTTTTCTCCATCTAAAATAATTGAGAGTTTTGCTGGGTATAGTAGCCTGGGCTAGCATTTGTGTTCTTGTAGGGTCTGTATGACATCTGCCCACAATCTTCTAGCTTTCATAGTCTCTGGTGAGAAGTCTGGTGTAATTCTGTTAGGCCTACCTTTATATGTTACTTGACTTTTTCCCTTGCTGCTTTTAAAATTCTTTCTTTGTTTAGTGCATTTGGTGTTTTGATTATTATGTGATGGGAGGATTTCTTTTCTGGTCCAGTCTATTTGGAGTTCTGTAGGCTTCTTGTATGTTCATGGGCATCTCTTATTTTAGGGTAGGGAAGTTTTCTTCTATAATTTTGTTGAAGATATTTACTGGCCCATTACCTTGGGAATCTTCACTCTCTTCTATACCTATTATCCTTAGGTTTGGTCTTCTCATTGCATCCTGGATTTCCTGGATGTTTTTGGTTAGGAGTTTTTTGCTTTTCACATTTTCTTTTACTGTTGTGTCAATCTTTTCTATAGTGTCTTCTGCCCCTGAGATTCTTTCTTCTATCTCTTATATTCTGTTGATGATGCTCGCATCTATGACTCCTGATTTCTTTCCTAGGTTTACTATCTCCAGGGTTGTCTCTCTTTCTGTTTTCTTTATTGTTTCTATTTCCATTTTTTAGATTCTCCATGGTTTTTTCATTTCCTTCACCTGTTTGTGTTTTCCTGTAGTTCTTTAAGGGATTTTTGTGTTTTCTCTTGAAGGACTTCTAGCTGTTCTGTATTTCTTTGCGGGTGCTATTTATGTCTTCCTTTTTTTTTATTTATGTCTTTCTTAAAGTCCTGTATCATCATCATAAGAAGTGATTTTGTAACTGAATATTGCTTTTCTTGTGTAATGGTGTGTCTAGGACTTGCTATGGTGGGAGAATTGGGTTCTGATGATGCCAAGTAACCTTGGTTTGTCTTGCTTATTTTCTTATGCTTTCCCCCCACCTCTGCCATCTGGTTATCTCTAGTGCTACCTGCCCTTGCTAAATTTGACTGGAGCCTGTCCTTCCTGTGATCCTGGTTGTGTCAGAAGTCCTCAGAGTCAAGTTGTCTCTATGATCCTATGATTCTGGGATCCTGTGACCTTGGGCTTGTTAGAGTACCTGGGCGTGCAGCAGCTTCCTCTGTGTGTTTGGGGAATGAGTGCAGAGTTTGTGTCCAAAATCTGGTCAGGGCACTGGCTGCCCAGACACACCAGAAGTAACCCAAGCTGGCCCAACACTGGCCTGGCAGCGTTCCTGTATGCCTGGTCCTGCTGGTCCCAGTTACTCCTGGTGTGGGACAGATGTTGTTTCCTCCTCACCTCTGATCCTGGGAGTATTAGAATGCCTGTGAGTGAAGCTTCCTCTGTGTGTTGTGGGACTGGAAGGAACCTGAGTCACTGGGCTGGTGAAATTCCTGTGGGCCTGGTCCTGCTGGTCCCAGTTACTCTTGATATTTGGACAGATGTTGTGTCCTCCTCACCTCTGATCCTGGGCATGTTAGAGCATCTGGGAGTAGAGCTTCCTCTGGCTCTTGTGAGACTGGCTGTGGAGCTTGCACCCAAGGTCTGCTCAGGGCACCAGCTCAGACAGACCTGGAAGAAACCTGAGCCATGGGGAAGGCAGAGTTCTTGTGTCTGGTCCTGCTGGTCCCAGTTACTCCCTGCGTTGGGACAGATGTTTTGTCCTCCTCACCTCTGATCCTGGATATGTTAGGGCACCTGGGAGTGGAGTTTCCTCTGGGTGTTGTGGGACCAGAAGGAACCTGAGCCACTGGGCTAGCAGTCTTTCTGTGTGCCTGGTCCTGCTGGTCCCAGTTACTCCCTGTGTTGGGACAGATGTTGTGTCCTCCTCACCTCTGATCCTGGGCATGTTACAGCACCTGGAAGTGGAGCTTCCTCTGCGTGTTGTGGGACCGGAAGGCCAGGATGATATTTTCTAATTCCATCTATTTGCCTAAGAATTCATGAATTCATTTTTTAAAAAATAGCTCAATAGTACTCAATTGTGTAAATGTAATACATTTTCTTTATCAATTCCTTTGTTGAAGGATGACTGGGTTGTTTCCAGCTTCTGCCTATTATAAGTAACGCTGCTATGAACATAGTGGAACATGTGTCCTTGTATGTTAGGGCATCCTTTTGGTAGATTCCAAAGAGTGGTATAGCTGTGTCCTGAGGTAATACTATGTTCAATTTTCTGAGAAAACACCAGGCCGAATTCCAGAGGAGTTGTACCAGCCTGCAATCCCACCAAAAATGAAAAAGTGTTCCACTTTCTCTACATCTTTGCCAGCATGTGCTGACACCTAATATTCTGATTTTAGCCACTCTGACTGGTGTGAGGTAGAATCCAGGGTTGTTTTGATTTGTAGTGACTGATGACTAAGCAGTTGAACATTTCTTTACATGCTTCTTGGCTATTCATTATTCCTCAGGTGAGAGTTCTTTGTTTAATTCTGTACCCCATTTTTTAAAAGTGTTATTTGCTTCTCTAGAAAATAGCTTCTTGAGTTCTTTGTATATGTTGAATATTAGCCCTCTATCTGATGTAGGGTTGGTAAAGATCTTTTCTCAAGCTGTTGGTTGCTGTTTTGTTCTATTGACAGTGTCCTTTGCTTTACAGAAGCTTTGCAATTTTATGAGGTCCTATTTGATGATTGTTAATCTTAGAGTATAAGCTATTGGTGTTCTATTCAGGAAATTTTACCTTGTGCCCATGTTTTTGAGGCTCTTCCTCACTTTGTCTTCTATTAGTTTCAGTACATCTGGTTTTATGTGGAGGACCTTGATCCACTTGGACTTTGAGCACTGTTCAAGCAGATAAGAATAGATCAATGTGCATCCTTCTACATCCTGAACTCCAATTGAGCAGCACCATTTGTTGAAATTGCTGTCTTTTTTCCATTGGAGTGTTTAAACTCCTTTGTCAAAGGTCAAGTGACCATAGGTGTGTGGGTTCATTTTTGGGTTTTCAATTCTTTTTTTAAATTTTAGGTTGGTACTTTATGTATTTATTTATTTATTTATTTATTTATTTATTTTTATTAGATATTTTCTTTATTTACAATATCTCCTTTCCCAGGTTCCCTTCCAAAAAATTAAAATAAAATAAATAACAAAAACTAAACAAACCCCTATTCCCTCCCCTTCCCTGCTCACCACCCCAGCCCCTCCTGCCTACTGGGTCTGCATTCCCCTACACAAGGGCATAGAGCCTTCACAGGGCCATGGGCCTCTCCTACCATTGATGACTGACCTTTGCCATCCTCTGGTATACATATGCTGCTGGAGCCATGAATCCCACCATGTGTACTCTTTGTTTGGAGTTTTAGTCCCTGGGAGCTATGAGGGTACTAGTTAGTTCATATTGTTGGTCATACTAAGGGACTGCAAACCCTTCAGATCCTTGGGTCTTTTCTCTAGCTTCTTCATTGGGGACCCTGTACTCAGTCCAATGGATGGCTGTGAGCTTCTACTTCTGTATTAGTCGGGTACTGTCAGAGCCTCTCAGAAGACAACTCTATCAGAGTCATATCATCCAGTACTTGCTGGCATCCACAATAGTGTCTCGATTTAATTATTGAATATGGGAAGGAAACTGGAAACAACCCAGATGTCTCTAAAGTGAGGAATGGATACAGAAAATGTGGTACATCTACATAATGGAGTATTACTCAGCTATTAAAAACAATGAATGTATGAAATTCTTGGGGAAATGGATGGATCTGGAGAATATCATCCTGAGTGAGGCAACCCAATCATAAAAGAACACACATGATATGCATTTTCTGATAAGTGGATATTAGCCCAGAAGATCGGAATACACAAAGTACAAACTACAAACCACAAACCACAAGAAACTCAAGAAGAAAGAAGACCAAAGTGTGGATACTTTGTTCCTTCTTAAAAGGGGAAGCAAAATACCATGGAAGGAGTTGTAGAGATTAACTATGGAACAGAGACTAAAGGAAGGACAATTCAGAGACTGGATCTTCAATTCTATTCCAGTGATCCACTTGCCTGTCACTGTACCAATACCATGCAGGTTTTTTTTTTGTTTTTTGTTTTTTTTTTTATCACAATTGCTTTATAGTACCACTTAAGGTCCAGGATGGTGATTCTACCAGAGATTCTTTTATTGTTGAGAGTAGTTTTTGCTGTCCTAGGTTATTTGTTATTCCAGATGAGTTTGCAAATTGATATTTTCTAGTCTGTGAAGAATTGAGTTGGAATTTTGACAGGGATTGCATTGAACCTGTAGATTGCTTTTGGCAAGATGACCATTTTAACTATATTGATCTTGCCAATCCATGAGTATGGGAGATCTTTACATCATCTGAGATCTTCTTTGATTTACTTCTTCAGATATTTGAAGTTCGTGTCATACAGATCTTTTACTTGCTTAGTTAGAGTCACACCAAGATATTTTATATTATTTGTGACTATTGTGAGGGTGTTACATCCCTAATTTCTTTCTCAGTCTGTTTATCCCTTGTATAGAGGAAGGTCACTGATTTACTTGAGTTAATTTTATATCCACGTACTTTGCTGAAGTTGCTTATCAGGTTTAGGAGCTCTCTGGTGGAATTTTTGGGGTCACTTAAATATACAATCATATTATCAGTGAATAGTGATAATTTGACTTCTTCCTTTCCAATTCGTATCCCTTTGGTCTCCATTTGTTGTCTAATTGCTCTGGCTAGGACTTCAAGTACAATATTGAGTAGGTAGGGAGAGAATGTGCAGCCTTGTCTAGACCCTGATTTTAGTGGGATTGCTTCAAGTTTCTCTTCATTAAGTTTGATGTTGGCTACTGGTTTTCTGTATATTGCTTTTACTATGCTTAAGTATGGGCCTTGAATTCATGATCTTCCCAAGACTTTTATCATGAAGGGGTGTTGGATTTTGTCAAATGCTTTCCAGGCATCTAATGAGATGATCATATGTTTTTTCTTTGAGTTTGTTTATGTAGTGAATTATGTTGATGGATTTCTGTATATTGTACCATCCCTGCATCCCTGGGATGAAGCTTACTTGATCATGATGGATGATCATTTTGATTTGTTCTTGGATTCAGTTTGCAAGAATTTTATTGATTATTTTTCCAACAATATTCATAAGGAAAATTGGTCTGAAGCATTATTTCTTTGTTAGGTCATTGTGTGGTTTACATATCAGAGTAATTGTGGCTTCATAGAAAGAATTGGGTAGAGTACCTTCTGTTTCTCTTTTGTGGGATAGTTTGAGGAATAGTGATATTAGGTCTTCTTTGAATTTCCAATAAAACTCTGCACTAAACCCATCTGATCCTGTTTTTTTTTTGTTTGTTTGCTTTTTTTGTTTTGTTTTTTGTTTTTTTTTGTTTTTGTTTTTGTTTTTGTTGGGAAGCTATTAATGAATGTTTCTATTTTGTTAGCAGATATGGGACAGTTTAGATCATTTATCTGATCTTGATTTAACTTTAGTACCTTGTATCTGTCTAGAAAATTGTCCATTTCATCCAGGTTTTCCATTTTTGTTGAGTATAGACTTTTGTAGTAGGATCTCATGATTTCTTGGATTTCCTCAGTGTCTGTGGCTATCTCTCCCTTTTCATTTCTAATCTTGTTAATTAGGATACTGTCTCTGTGCCCTCTAGTTAGTCTGGCTAAGGGTTTATCTATTTTGTTGATTTTCTCAAAGAACCAGCTCCTGGTTGATTCTTTGTATAGTTCTTTTTGTTTCTATTTGGTTGATTTCAGCCTTGAGTTTGATTATTTCCTGCATTCAATTCCTCTTGGGTGAATTTGCTCTTTTCGTTCTAGAGTTTTCATATTGGCTGTCCAGTTTTTGGTGTATGCTCTTTCCAGTTTCTTTTTGGAGGCACTTAGAGCTATGTGTTTTCCTCTTAGGACAGCTTTCATTGTGTCTCATAAGTTTGTTTATGTTGTGGCTTCATTTTCATTAAATCCAGAAAGTCTTTAATTTCTTTCTTTATTTCTTCCTTGACCAAGTTATCATTGAGTAGATTGTTAAGCTTTCACGTGTATGTGCACTTACTATTGTTTATACTGTGATTGAGGAGCAGCCTTAGTCCATGGTGCAAGGTGATAGGATGCAAGGAAATATTTCAATCTTCTTGTATCTGTTGAGGCCTGATTTGTAACCAATTATATGGTTAATTTTGGAGAAGGTTCCATGAGGTGAATAGAAGAAGGTATAGCCTTTTGTCTTAGGATAAAAAGTTCTATGATATCTCTTAAATCCATTTATTTCATAACTTCTGTTAGTCTCACTGTGTATTTGTTCAGTTTCTGTTTCCATGATCTGTCCATTGATGAGAGTGGGGTGTTGAAGTTTTCTATTATCATTGTGTGTGGTGTAATGTGTGCTCTGTGTTTCAGTAATTTTTCTTTTATGAATAGGGATGCCCTTGCATTTAAAGCATAGAGATTTAGAACTGAGAGTTCATCTTGGTAGATCTTACCTTTGATGACTATGAAGTTTCCCTCATCTTTTTTGATCACTTTAGGTTGAAAATCGATTTCATTTGATATTAGAATGGGTACTCCAGGCTTGTTTCTTGTGACCATTTGCTTGGAAAATTGTTTTCCAGCCTTTTATTCTAAGGTAGTGTCTGTCTTTGTCACTGAGGTAAGTTTCCTGTATTCAACAAAATGTTGGGTCTTATTTATGTAGCCAGTCTGATAGCCTCTGTCTTTTTATTGGGGAATTGAGTCCATTGATATTAATAGATATTAAGGAAAATTAATTGCTGTTTCCTGTTATTTTTATTAGTAGAGTTGGAATTCTGTTCATGTGGCTATCTTCTTTTAGTTTTGTTGGAAGAATACTTTCTTGCTTTTTCTAGGGTGTAGTTTCCCTCCTTATGTTGACATTTTTCATTTATTATCCTTCGAAGGGCTGGATTTGTGGAAAGATATTGTGTAAATTTGGTTTTGTCATGAAATATCTTGGTTTCTCCATCTATAGTAATTGAGAGTTTTGCTGGGTATACTTGCCTGCGCTGGCATTTATGTTCTCTTAGAGTCTGTATGACTTCAGCCCTATATCTTCTGGCTTTCATAGTCTCTGCCAAGAAGTCTGGTGTAATTCTGATAGGACTGCCTTTATATGTTACTTGACCTTTTTCGCTCACTTCTTTCTTTGTTTTATGCATTTGATGTTTTGACTATTATGTGGGAGGAGGAATTTCTTTTCTAGTCCAAACTATTTGGAGTTCTATCGGCTTCTTGTATGTTCATGGGCATCTCTTTTTTTAGGTTAGGGAAATTTTCTTGTATAATTTTGTTGAAGATATTTACTGACTCTTTAAGTCGGAAATCTTCACTCTCTTCTATACCTATTGTTCTTAGGATTGGTCTTCTAATTGTGTCCTGGATTTCCTGGATGTTTTTCATTAGGATCTTTTGGCATTTTGTCTTTTCTCTGACTGTTGTGTCAATGTTTTCTTTTCTTTTCTTTTCTTTTTTGTATTTAGTAGAGTTTAAAATCTTGGCTCTTACTGTGGTACAAGACCAAAATAAGAACAATTTTTAGATATTGGATTTCATTGTAATAAGGCTGTACTTCAATGACCCTCATATCACCTCCATTGTAGCTAGGCTGAGAGTTGACAGTTCTGCTGCACCAAGAAATGAATTTTAGGCTTGATTTTTGGATACAGACTTCCTGCTATGGTCAAAGCTATTTGACTTGAGTGAGTGACTTTGTTCTCAGCCCACAGAGAACAGGTTACATTTATTTAAGAAATAATGTATGTATTAAGATGGTCTATCCATGAAGTCATTCACCAACTCTTTCAATGAACAATGGTTCTGCTTGGAGGGTGGCACAGACATTAGGTGAGGGTAAGAATTTGATTCATTAGCTGTGATAATTTGGAAAAGCATTCATCTCAGAGAAAGAGTAACTTATAAAGACTTTTCTTCAAACTTGATACAAGAGTTACAAACGTCAAGCAAAGCATTCAGTTTCACTCTTTGTTGTTCTCTTACAAGCAACCTCCCTAGTTAATCGTCTATGTTTCTTTTGGGTATATAAATACTTTTGAAATATATAAGCTATTCTGAAAACTATAGTATAGTGTAAAGACATGAAATAAACAATACCAGTAATAGAGAGGCTGAGATAGGAGGAGCAAGGTTTCAAGACCCTTATGTTGTACACAGCCAGATACTGTCACAAACAAACAAACTGAAAGTGTATATAGATTGTACAATATTGAACCTATTTCTCCAGTTACCAAATTAGAGAGGCCTGGAATGACAAAAAATTTCTAATTCCTCATATTAATTTTCATATTATTATACCAAGAAAAAGTAATTGTCACTTCCTTTTGTTTTTGTTGTAAGAGGTGGAATTGGGTTTGTGTGGATTTGTTGAAAGATTACCTTCTTGCTTCTTCTAGGGTGTAGTTTTGCTCCTTAAGTTCATGTTTTCCATCTATTATCCTTTGTAGGGCTGGATTTGTGGAAAGATATTGTATAAATTTTGTTTTGTCATAGAATATCCAAATATATATACATTTTGTTTCTCCATCTATGGTAATTGAGAGTTTTGCTGGGTATAGCAGCCTGGGCTGGCATTTGTGTTCTTGTAGGGTCTGTATGACATCTGCCCAGGATCTTCTAGCTTTCATAGTCTCTGAAGAGAAGTCTGGTGTAATTCTGACAGGCCTGCCTTTATATGTTACTTGACCTTTTCCCCTTACTGCTTTTAAAATTCTTTCTTTGTTTAGTGCATTTGGTGTTTTGACTATTATGTGGTGGGAGGAATTTCTTTTCTGGTCCAGTCTATTTGGAGTTCTGTAGGCTTCTTGTATGTTCATGGGCATCTCTTTCTTTAAGTTAGGGAAGTTTTCTTCTATCATTTCGTTGAAGATATTTACTGGCCCATTACATTGGGAATCTTCACTCTCTTCTATACCTATTATCATTAGGTTTGGTCTTCTCATTGCATCCTGGATTTCCTGGATGTTTTGGGTTAGGAGCTTTTTGCGTTTCACATTTTCTTTGACTGTTGTGTCAATGTTTTCTATGGTATCTTTTGCCCCTGAGATTCTCTCTTCTATCTATTGTATTCTGTTAGTGATGCTTGCATCTATGACTCCTGATTTCTTTCCTAAGTTTTGTTTGGTCAGGGTTTTCTCTCTTTCTGTTTTCTTTATTGTTTCTATTTCCATTTTTAGATTCTGGACGGTTTTACTCATTTCTTTCACCTGTTTGATTGTGTTTTCCTGAAGATCTTTAAGGGATTTTTTTGTTTCCTCTTGAAGGGCTTCTAGCTGTTTACATGTTCTCTTGTATTTCTTTGAGGGCACTATTTATGTCTTTCTTAAAGTCCTGTATCATCACCATGAGAAGTGATTTTATATCTGAATCTTGCTTTTCTTGTGTAATGGTGTGTCCAGGACTTGCTATGGTGGGAGAATTGGGTTCTGATGATGTCAAGTGACCTTGGTTTGTGTTGTTTATTTTCTTATACTTCTCCCCCACCGACATCTGGTTATCTCTAGTGCTACCTGCCCTTGCTAAATCTGACTGGAGCCTGTCCTTCCTGTGATCCTGGTTGTGTCAGAACTCCTCAGAGTCAAGTTGTCTCTGTGATCCTGTGATTCTGTAATCCTGTGATCCTGGGCTTGTTAGCACACCTGGGAGTGGAGCTTCCTCTGTGTGTTATGGGACTGGCTATGGAGCTTGCACCCAAGATCTGCTCAGGATAACAACCCAGAAAGACCAGAAGGAGCCCGAGTCACTGGGCTG
Source organism: Montemys delectorum (assembly GCA_019843815.1). NCBI lineage: Eukaryota > Metazoa > Chordata > Mammalia > Rodentia > Muridae > Montemys > Montemys delectorum. Next base: position 5,645 of record JADRCD010214708.1, on the reverse strand, counting down.
GCAGAGTTCCTGTGTTCCTGGTCCTGCTGGTCCCAGTTACTCCCAGTGTTGGGACAGATGTTGGTTCTGCCTCACCTCTAATCCTTGGTGTGTCAGAGTACCTGGGAGTGGAGCTTACTCTGAGTGTTGTGGTACTGGCTGCTGAGCTTGAGCCCAAAGTCTGCTCAGGACACCAGCCCAGACAGCCTGGAAGGAACCCAAGTCACTGGGTTGGCGGAGTTCCTGTGTGTGTCAATGTTTTCTATGATATATTCTGCACCTGAGATTCTCTCTTCTATCTCTTGTATTCTGTTGGTGATGCTTGTATCTATGGCTCCTAACTTCTTTCCTAGGATTTCTATCTCCAGAGTTATCTCTTTTTGTGATTTGTTAATTGTTTTTACTTCCATTTTTAGATCCTGGATGGTTTTGTTCAATTCCTTCACCTTTTTGTTTGTGCTTTCCTGTAATTCTTTAAGGAATTTTTGTGTTTCCTCTTTAAGGGCTCGTACCTGTTTACCTGTCTTTTCCTGTATTTCTTTAAATTAGGTATTTATGTCCTTCTTAAATTCCTCTATCATCAACATGAAATATGATTTTAGATACAAATCTTGCTTTTCTAGTGTTTAGAGGTATTCAGGACTTGCTGTGTGGGAGTGTTATGTTCTGATGATGCCAAGTAGTCTTGATTTCTGTTGGTAAGATTCTTGTGTTTAGCTTTCAACATCTGTTAATATCTGCTGATAAATGTTCTTGCTGACTCTCTCTGGAGCTTGTTTCTCCTGTGAGTCTGTAAGCCTGTGTCAGCACTCCTGGGAGATCAGGTCTCCCCTGTTAAGACCTGTGCACAGAAGGCTGTGGATCAGTTGTTCCTCCTAGGTACACATGGATGAATGGAGCACTCTGTCCTAGTTACTCTGCAGCTTCTGTGGCCTGTGCCTCCCTGCTGGTCCCACCTTAGAAAGTCACTGGAGAGAAAATGGCGATCTTGCCTGAGTCCCAGGGTCAGAGTACTTCCTGGAGACAAGCTCTCTGCTTGCAGCAAAGGTGTACAGAGGGTTGTGGATCAGCCATCTCTCAAAGTTCTAGACGGAGGTAGAAAGTCAAAAATATAATCTTGATATGTAGGTAAAAATAAAGAAGGTCATGCCTTATCCTATCTATCTATCTATCTATCTATCTATCTATCTATCTATCTATCCATCTATCTATCTATTAAATCCATGTATATATCTTTCTCTTGTGTGTGTCTCCATAAGTTTTTATATGCATGTATATAATGTGATGCATGCATGCTACTCTATACATCATGCAGTTACATAACACTCTTAGATATGGATGTTACATACAACCTGTTTAAGTCAAGATCCCTTATTTTCATGCTTTGTTCAGTGAGATAGAAGACAATCAAGCTTTCAAGATTTTTTTTTTTTAGCTTCTTCTTTAGTTACATTTCAAATGATATCCCGTTTCCTGGTTTCCTCACTGAAAAAAATCCCTATTCCCTTCCCTCTCTCCATGTTCCCCAACCCACCCATGGGTTCTCAGAACACCGAGAGGAACAGATACTTATCATGGTATAAGAATTTTACATGGGACTTGAGGCTGTAAATTCAGGGTCCCATTCTTGCATTGTAACAGCATTTACCTACTGATCCAAATTGTACTGGTTTTCAATTAAAACTACACAGAAAAATGGATTTAGAAGTCAAATATAAGGTCCCTTTATTCTCCTTCCTTAGATGCATGCTGCTTCAAAGGTTCAAATTTGGGAAGGTGAATGAGATACACTTTCTCACATTTGCCGAAAATGTGAGGTGAGCATATGTCTAAGCCTTGGTAGTATTTATACATCTATTTTCACAACACCCTTCTGATCTTTATTTTGAAACAATAGCACAAGTTCTGTCATGAACATGACAGATCACGTCTGTGATGTTAAGGAAACTCTTTTCTATATTTGCAAATGGACTCAGGAAACTTTTCATCGATGCTAATTATTTCATAATTAGCTAACAATCCCCAGATCGGCTGATGTCTGGAACTGGATTTACAGGTTGTGCACAGGTGCATCATGGTCCCTTTGCACAAGGTGTCAGAGCTCAGCAGGTGACAAGGTAATTGCAGCTTCAGGTGGAGAGGTGAACTCAGGGATCTGCAAGACCTATAACTGCACTAGCTGGAAATTACCTAAGTTTACAGAAAGCCACAGTCCTGACCCTGTTTCAGCAGCAGAGCTTAGTACTGGTGAGTGATTACTTTTAGTTCAATTTCCAGTTAGGTATGGGGATGATTGTAAGAGGAGAACATGAGAGGGATTGGTTAGAACAGAGGATTTTTCACAGACCTCAGGATAGCTTCACCTGTGTAATTCACTCTTCTGTGTTGATAGAAAGATGAAAGAGTGTTAAAAACAGCAGGTAAGAATATCCAGGAACATCAGGATATCTTGTTAGAGCACTTAGTCTGAATATGAAGGTTTTAATATTCAAGATTTACTTTTCTCTTAATATAGCAGCTGGAGAATGCACTCACAAGGTAGCATTTCAGTTGCATGTTCAGACTGTAGAACTATGGTACTTGTTCTGTATATTCATACACAGAACACAGGAAAAACCCATAAACACACAGACACACAGACACTCAGATATATCTGGTTCACTTGCACCTAGTAGTTGTGAGTGAACATGGGATAAGAGAATTTACCCACTCTCATTTCAGTATAGAAATACAAAATTTATAAGTGATATTGAATAAAACCCCAACGTCTGGAGCCAAGACAAAGGCTTTGAAGATCTCGACTTTGTTTCTATGAATTATGGGGCTGAGGCTCTCAATAATGTGTCTGTCTTGAATTCTAAACCATGAGACTAAAGCTACAAAATCATCTAACTCTAGCATGAAAACAGTGGCCTTGCCAAAATACCATGTTAGCATCCCGTGCCTGACTCCAGAGCCAGTATTTTGCAGCTAAGAGAACATGTAGTCCATTGCAGATTCCAATGCCTAACCATCCTAATATCCTTTCCTGTTTACTATTATTGTGGAGCTTCTGTCTTTGAAATTTACTTGTTCTGTACTGTAAAAGTCACAGAGAAGCAAAGTCTTAACTAAACTACACACTTGTATACAAAAAGGGCTCATTCCAGGAAATGTAAACACAAGAAAACAATAGTTGTCAGGTCATATCACATCATACCTTTCCTGCTAGTAGCTATAGATTTGCATCCCCCATATTTTAAGAACTTGTCACTCAACTTTGTTTTGCATATTCCCTTAGTCATATAGCTGTATTGAAGTGCTAGTAATCACCCACAATTTATCTAAGTTTAAAGTGTATAATTTTAGTATGCTGTAAATATTCACACACACACACACACACACACACACACACACACACACACACACACATCTTTTCACAGTTAAGATTATGAACATATCCAGAGATCCTGCCAATATTCTTACTGCTATTTAATACAGCTAGCTTTTTACCCTCACCCAACCACAAGGAAACTAGTAAGTGCTTTTTTGTTGCTATACAGTACACACACACATAAACACACACACACACAAACACACACACACACATGTATACACATACACAGAAGAAAAAGAAGGTGTCAGACACCCTGTATGTGAAAGTTACAGGCAATTGTGATCTGCCCATTATGGTAGATGAAAACTGGCCTCAGGTCATCTGAAAGAGTAGCAAGTATTCTTAAACACTGAACCAATTTTTTTCTATCACTGTGCATCATTTGTTCGGGAAAAATCAGAGAAAAGGAAGTAAAAAGATGCCTTATCAGTTAAAATTTCTTTTTTGATCTTACAGGAGATCTAAGCTACGTTCACATCACTCATATGTGGCAACTCACAACTGCCAGTAACTGGAGATTCAGGAAATCTGATATCCCTATCTCCCTTCTAACAATACAACCACTAACACACACACACACACACACACACACACACACACACATACACACACACACACACACACACAAAATAAATATAAAAATAGAAAATATGACATTTATTATTTGTCATGAACATTCTATATGAAGCATCTTGAGAGTTCTGAACTCTGATGTAAAACTCAACCTGGAAGAAGTAAAATTATAATCATTTCTTGTTTCACTGACATTGGTCTAAGCTATTTTATTGGGTAAACAGGTCAGAAATGTAAGTGTTGGTGATTGTGAGACGTTGCATTTGTTTTGTGTTTAAGCTGATATTTCACAGCCTAGACTGACCTCAATCTAACAACATACAGTAGGATGATCCTGAACTTTGGATTATCCTACATTTTTCTAATAAGTATTGAAGTTACAGACATGTTTCACCACAGTCAGTGCATACAGTGCTTTGAATTCAACCAAGGCATTTACTTATGCCATGTAAAAATTTCAAGCATTCTACCATTTGGGCACATCCAAAATCTAGAAAATATACTTTTTAGGTATAGTATTTTGATAAGACTCAGTCTTAAATTTTAATTTCTGCTTTTCTATTCTCTGTGTTCTCTGTCCCTGTTTATCCTTGCTCTCTATTTAAGTAACAACTCTGCAACACTATTTAACAACAACAACTGCAACAACATTTTGTTTGCTAGTTTTGTCCTACCTATCTTCTAACCTATCTTCTGTTACTTAGGTTGTTTTGTTTTAAACAGAGAAAACTATAGAAAACCAGCTGAGAGAGATTAAACTTAGCTAATAGCATGGGTGGCAGAAACTTGTACTCTATATCAAACCAAGTGAAACAGACATGTTAGGCCCTGGAATGTTAACTTAAAAGCTGTGTCAATTACCACAATTTTGTATTACTTTGAGAGACTCGGCTTGTCTTTCCACATGACTTTGTTATCAACTCTCATCTAAGATTAAGAATTGGGAACTTTAGAAAATTTGATTCTGTGAAGGGTGCTTGGATTTTTTATTTACTACTGCTAGAGCAGAGTTCATATAGGAGCAATGCTAGGCAAAGCTTCTGCCTGTGTTACCCCTTTTTGTGCTTTGGGAACTCAGTAATGATGTCTTTAGAGGTGGCTCATGAGTAGAATGAATGTTTGAATATGGACCTTAGAGAGCTGTGTCATTAAAGCTTCTGCCATGACCTGAAGCAATGAATACCTGGGTGGGACAACCCAGAGGAGCCCTCTGGAGAAATGATCCTTCATAATTCAACCACCTCTCTCCTCCATTACTCAAATCTATTTTGTTCACAGAAGTGAACTTTCAGTCCTAAAAGGATTTCTGCTCTTAGTGAGTGCACTGGCTGGTTTTGTGTGTCAACTTGACACAGGCTGCAGTTATCACAGAGAAGGGAGCTTCAGTTGGGGAAGTGCCTCCATGAGATCCAGCTGTGGGGCATTTTCTCAATTAGTGATCAAGGGGGTAGGGCCCCTTGTGGGTGGTGCCCTCTCTTGGCTGGAAGTCTTGAATTCTATAAGAGAGCGGGCTGAGAAAGCCAGGGGAAGCAAGCCAGCAAAGAACATCTCTCCATGGTCTCTGCGTCAGCTCCTGCTTCCTGACCTGCTTGAGTTCCAGTCCTGACTTCCTCTGGTGATCAACAGCTATGTGGAAGTAAGCTGAATAAACCCTTTCCTCCCCAACTTGCTTCTTGGTCATAATGTTTGTGCAAGAATAGAAACCCTGACTAAGACA
>JADRCD010214707.1:4279-17530 GCA_019843815.1 Montemys delectorum | reverse complement strand
TATCTTTTTAAAATTTTTGTTGTACATGCATATGTGTACATATATACATACACACACACACAAACACACACACACATTCCTAAATATAACGTGCCCTATCTGCATAATGTTACTTTTGTGTATGTCTTCAGAGCTAACCACTTGGCACTGGATAACCAGTTATTGCGCCCTTCCCTGAGGAAGCTTATTTCTCTCACTCTCAGCCTGTAACTCTTTGCATAGGGTGGAGACCTCCTTGGCTTTCCCTGACTCAAGTTAGCGGCACATCATTCATGTGTTCTTTCTACACGGTTCCTGAGAAAAGCCTTTGCGAATGACACGAATGTCCTGTTGCCATGTCAAAAGCCAGACATGCCTACCAGGCTTGTACAGTTCCCAACCAATGTCATCTGGAAGTACTAAATGACCTGTATTCCCTGCAGAGATAATGCATGATACCTGCGGTATCCAAATGGCATCTGAAGAAATCGGGTCCATGTGTTTCCACGGGGTGGGTGCTTATGGGCACAACGACTTATGTTTATAAGTGGAATTAGTCTGATTTCTCAGCATATCACTTCTTCTACCCGGAGCATCTAAGTGTTGGAAGAGAGAGCCTGAGCGCTGAGGGGGAGTAGGGTGAATTCTTTCTCAACCTGGAGCTTAATTATTCAGATAGGAACAATGATTCCTAGAGATCCACTTGTCTCTGCTTCCCTAGTACAGGTGTTACATAGACACAGCACCATGCCCAGCCCTTACCTGAGTGCTGGGGACTTGAACTCAGCTCATCATGCTTTATGGCAAGCACTTTACTAACTGAGCCATCTCCCTAGCCCCAAAGCTGTGTGATTTCAAGCTATCACTTACCTCAGTAGGAAAGCAGATGTTGGACTAAGAAGTAGCCTTCCAGATAGGAACAGACCTGACCTTCATTGACTCTATAAGTCAAAGCCAAAATCTGCATGGCTCTTCCAGTAGCTTGGTGCACAAGAGTTTCTAAGAGATTTGCGGAAGCTGGTGTGAATTGAGTAAGTTCTAACTTGGTGGAACAGGTATGGATTTTATTTTATTTTATTTTTTAATGCACATCTTTCAGCACAGGATCAGACATTCGCAGGAGGGAGGAAAACACAGGCAAAGGTTGTGGAATCTTAAATTCCGGGATGGTGTCCCATATTGTCTTTGTCTCAACTCAATAGAGATGCCTGGCAGGCTTTCACTGGTATTGATCTTACAGGTGATTTATACTGTGTGATCCTGTACCACAAGGCAGCTTCATTGTGTCTCTGATCAAAGGACACCACTCACTCGGCCTTTCCATTTACTTGTTATCAGAGACAATGCTTAACCCAGTTTCAAATCTCACAGCCTCACAGATCAAGCACTATGCTGAAATAAAAATTCCTCCCCAGAAGCTATGTCTGGACTACTCTGAGCCACATCATTTTATTCTCTTATGTACCACACGCCAACTGGCTTTTTGGAAAGAATCCGATCTCCTTTAATCAGAGGGAAATTGTCAACGGCTATGGTGGAGATGGGTTTATATCATCCCAAGTGGTGGAAATCAAGTATTCACGTTGCATGCAAGTTTACATAATCAGCTGTGATTTGGATCAAGGAGAATGCAATCATAAACGCACACAGCTAAACAGTCTTGGATTGACTTGGGTTTCTCAATGGCATCTTTGTGGCCTGCTTGTTTGCTATGTATCAGTTTTCAAAACGAACAGCAATTGAAATAACAACAGCAACAAAAAAAATCACCCTTGAAGCAATATTCCAGCGATGCTTGGGTACTGAAGCATCCAGATCTGTAAACGTAAATGGGTATTAATTATCTGGGAAATTTGAATACATTGCACAAATGTAGTACATGCTTAATATTCATTGAATTTGTTAATTAATCAGATACTATTACAAATAAAGAGGGCACAAACAAGCAGGCAAGTTCACTTTAAACTCACAGGACAGAGATAATCCCTCCCTTTTGTTCAGTCATTTATCATCTGACAATGGATGGCATAATTTAATCCACCCTAGTTGTGGAGGAAGCCTCCATTCACTAACATGAGTGGTCCATGATCCTTGATGACTCTTCGCCCATGGACCAGCTGGACAGGACAGGCCTCACTTTGCAATGGTTTGTACTACAAAGTTCTGCTTTGGTTAGGAGGAGGGCAAGAGAGAGTAGGTAGCTATTCTGACTCCAACAAGCAAAGAGAAATCAGCATGGGAGTTACCACATCAAGTTAGTGACACTTTCCCACCCTTGTATCTCCCCTCTCAGATATGCTGATACTGTAGTTCTGTATATTTTTCTGTGAGAGCACCTAGGCATTGCATTTCTTTCCTCTGGGATTTTTATAAGGCATTTATAAGAATCACTCTTTTATGGAGCATGCCTGCATTGCTGTGGGTGAAAGTCTGTCACCTGGCTTACCCTCCGGTTTTTATTTTTCCCCATTCTTGTTGCCTTGGGTTCTTCCCAACTCTCTAAACAGAGTCACTTTCAGAACCAATTGACCATGCTGTAGGGAGTCTAGGCATTCTGTGGCCTAACAGTCCTGGGGCAGCTTCCAGATGAGAGCTCTGCAGCAAGACACTCTGCAGGGACTTCTTGCAGTCCTTCCTGGGATTGTCTCAGTCAATATTGTCCCACGCAGAGACAAGTTCTAGGTCAAACAAAATATCTTTTAGTGGATGGGGATTGGGGACATGGCTCAGGCTGAAGGAATGCTTTCTCTGCCAGCATTAAGGCCACATTGAAAAACAAGGCATGAGTATGAGTATTCCAGCAACCACCGTCAGTACTACTTGGGGAATGGAGACTGGCAGATTCAGAGAGCTCATTGGTTGAGCCTAGTAGAGAAAGTCAACTTTCCCTTTCTGGAGAGACCTTGCCTCAAAGTACAAGGTGGAGAAGAGTAGAGAAAGACACCAGAAGTTCTGCTCTGTTCTCCACACGCATTCCCAGAGGTAACACACACACACACACACACACACACACACACACACACACAGACATACATGCATATATCCACACACAGATAATTTATATTAAGTCTAAATATTTAGACTGGTTACAGACATTGCAATAGAAAACATGGACAGTGCTCTAGACATCCAGGTGTCAATATTTCTTAAGATGAGCTAAAGAGCAGATACACACACACACACACACACACACACACACACACACATACACACACACACACATACACACACACGCATACACGTATATATATATGTACATATATATGTAAATATGTATATGTATATATATATGTACATATATATGTAAATATGTATATGTATATATATATATGTATATGTATATATCTTCCCTCGGTTAAACTCCAGCCTTGAAGTTGTAGATATGGGGTATTTTTCTTTATGCTTTCTGTGTTGTAAATACTTTGGTAGAAAACAGGACACGCTTGCAATGGCCCTCCATGTGAAATCAAATGCTTCTCATGAGTTGTGGGTACCAGGGAGCTTGGAGTCTTGAGAACACAGATGATATCTCATTTCAGTCAGTCCCTGGCTGTGGTGTGGACTGGTCAGATTGTCTTTCATTGGTTCCCTGACCTGTTTCCCAGATCTCCAAACTGGGGTTCATAGAAGTACTGGGAAGATCAACTGAGACAAATACAGGCAAGCCCCAAGAGGAGGATTAAGTGTTTGGACAGCACCTGTAAAGCTCAAACTCCTCAAAGAGAGGCACTAGAACAGTGGTTTTCAACCTTCCCAATGCTACAGCCTTTTAATAGACCCTATAATAGACTCCCTAATGTCGCTGTGATTCCCCAACAATAAAATTATTTTTGTTACTTTATAACTGTAATTTTTCTACTGTTATGAATCACAATGTAAATATATGTGTGTGTATGTATGCGTGTGTTTGTGTGTGTGTGTGTGTGTGTGTGTGTGTGTGTGTATGTGTGTGTATGTGTGTGTGTATTTTTCCATTGGTCTTAGGCAACTCCTAAGAAAGGTTTGTTAGATTCAACAGTGATTGAGACCCACAGATTGAGAACCATTCCCACAGAGAGGAGGAGACAATAGACACCCTTGAACTAGAGCCCTTCCTATTTACTAGATATCTAACTTGAAAACTTCCAAATACTTTGGTGGGGACAATTACAATAACAAGGAGAGCTTGAAAATGCTGGAGGAAACACAACTAAAAGAAAGTTGTCCCCACAGAGAAATGAGGTTGAGTGTGCCCCATGCTCAGTAACATCTGAAAACAGGCTTGTTTATTTCTTTCTGGGTTCATGGTGCAGAATTTAACCTTGTTAGTCAAAGAATGGAGATGCAAGGAGGAAGGAGGACCATGCCCCGCTTTGAGAGACTCAGATCAAAACCCTCTAGTTCCATCGGACATCTGAAGAGCAAACCCACCTTTATACCTGGATCTCCTCCTCCCCATTTCTCCCATTCCTTGGACAATTCTAAACATTCTCTGTGATCTCCTGGGGAGGAAGAACATTCTATTCCTGACAAGTGTGACTTTGAGATAAAAATTGATATGCATTTGGAAAGAGGTCAATGTATTTTTTTTTAAAGAGATCAAATGTACCTTTGGAAAAAAGAGATTTTCTCAGTATTTGCTCAGAAGAACAAAAAGGAATGTGGCTTTGAAAATATGTGAAGGGCTTATGATGTCCGTTTAAAGAAAAGAAGTGCCAAGGGTATTTTTTTTTGAGATTAACAATTAGAGTTTTAAGCAAATTATCAATAGGAAGTTGTATTTTAAATACCAGGCCTCACATGCCTGGTATTTAACAGGCGCTTTGCAAATGTTTAGGTAAATGATGGCTACACTTATCAAATGCCAAGCCCCTGATATTCATGCCAACTGTATGATGTGTGCATACTGATTATCACCAAGATAAGATTTAAGGGACAAAAAATATGCAGAGGTATTGAAGGACGAGGATCAGTAACACTGAAGGACATGCATCATACAAGAAGCTGTAGGAGGGTGTGGCTCACTTCTGCATCTTCTCAGTAGGAAATTCTGACGTACAACAAGATCTCCCTTGAGACTATGGAACAGCTACAGAGGGTAACCCTGAGGATTCTGTGGGCTCCCCAGGGACCCAGCAGCCTGGCACAAAGCCATCTTCCGTAGTGCAAGGGACTCAAGTGCCTCTCCTGTAGACTACACAGGGATGACTTAATGTATCAGGAAGAGGCTCATTCAACCAGTGAAAGTAAAACTTGAAGTGTTTTAAGCTTTATCCTGTTTCATGGGGAACAGATTTCTCATAGGAAGTATATTCCATATATATGTATATATATATATATGTATATATATATAAATTATTTAGTTTTACACAATGAAGTCATAGTGACTACTATATAAACTGTTTTATTTTTCTAAGCTTGTGTTAAATTCTCTGTAAAACAAAAACCATAATAATACCCTCACCCAGAAAATACCAAAAGATGCAGCTAGAGAGGTGGCTCAGCACTTAAGACCCTTTGCTGATCTCCCAGAAAATTCCAAATTTGGCTCCTAACACCCGTGTGAGGAACAACTTCCTGCAACTCCTGCTCTACTGGATGTGAGGTCCTCCTCTGGCCTCTGAGAGTAATGCACCCATATGCACATACTGAAGTATTTGTTGGTGTGCAATTTGTTTTCGTTTTTGTTTTTGTTTTTTTGTTTTTGTTAGATACCATTTTCCTATATAGCCCTGGCTAGCCTGATACCTCCTATGTTGTCCAGGCTGGCTTCAAAATGAAGTCTCTTATGACAGTTCTCTCTCCTTGGACTCCCTGGTGCTGGGATCATAGATACACATGACCAGATCCATATTTCCAGTTTTATCATTTAAAGGGTTAATGAACTGCAGCTCCCTATTTTATTGTCCTAGATAAACAAATTGGCACCACAATGAAGTAATAGTCTTAACTAAGTTACCCTGTCTCTGGCCAGACAGCTGTGAAATGTGCCTCTTCGGATGCTTTATTACTTATCTGGGTGGCAGCTATTATCGCCAATTATTCAAATGGAGTAATATTGTATCAATATTTCATGTCACAGTGTTTAAACTGTTGTGTTTCAAGTTTGAATAATGTATAACTTCAATTTGTTTTTGCAGAAATGGAAATTTTTCAGCCCCACTGGTCCTATGATATCTTCCTTTGGGACAAAAATCTCTTTTGCTATGTGTATTTGTTTGAATGAGGAATGTCCCCCATAGGCTTGGGTTTTTGAACATTTGTCCACAGAAGGTGGTGCTGTTTAGAGAGGTTATGGAACCTTTAGGAGGCGGAGGCCTAAAGAAGGAAATACATCTCTGGGGTGGGATTTGAGGGCTATATGTTCACCACACTTCCTTCCTCCCTTCTCTGCTTCTTGTATGAGGATGAAATGTGATCTCTGCTTCCTGCTCCTGATACTGTGACTTTTTCTTTCCAAGAAATATAGGGACTTCAGACCCTTTTCTGAGATGGCAGTGCTCTCAGTAAAGTGGATAAATGGAATCCGTCATCGGGTTGTTTTATGAAATGAAATAGACCAGGAAAAATAATGTTGAGTGCTAAATACTTCTACTCACACAAAATAGCCAGTGGCATCAACTTAGAAACAAGCTATTGAGACCATGACCATGACTACCCAATTTCACCTGGAATGGTCAGATTCTGGAGGTGGAAATTGTGTCCAATGACAGATTGTCTGATCATGATACTGTGCTTTTGTGGGATGCCTTTGTTGAGAACATACTTGGGACTATCCACTGTTGCTGTTTTAGCCTGTGTTAATTTAACTTTACGAAGAATTCTCACAGGAATGGATGCAGAGACATTCATAAGAGAAAAAAAAGCCAGAGGATAAATGCACTTGAATTCATTTCCTATAACTCATGTGTAGAAATCATACAGGGTCTAGCTTGGATATTTATAGCCTCAGCTTTGCTTTTCTATTAACGGGACTGATATGCGTTCACAATGCAATCACAGCCTGGTTCCTGTAACTCTCTTATCTGTTTAGCTGTTGGAGGTATTATTCTCATCTGAATTACTGGTCGCTATTTTTTATTGTTGACTAGTATTATTTGTTCTCTTAACATTGATCTGAGGAGAACCATGTGTTGGAGCTGGTTTGTCAAATGCTGAATTTACATTCAAACTTTAATTAAACTGTGTGTGTGTGCGTGTGTGTGTGCGTGTGTGTGCATGTGTGTGTGTGCGCGTGTGTGTGTGCGTGTGTGTGTGTGTGTGTGTGTGTGTGTGTGTGTGTGTAGGTTATGAGTTAAACTTAATACCCCACAAACGGCAGCATGGGTCGGGGTGTGAGCATGAAGCCCCATGCCTAGTTGAAGAGTTACTTGTGATTGATTCTGGGAGAGGGGAAGTCGATATTTTTAAAAAGTATGGTTCTTGGTAGGTTAATCATGTTTGAGTGGATGACCCCACAGGAGTATGTGGGTATTACCAATTTGACTTGATGGGTTTAACTAAACAAAGTGGGTTCACAGAGTTGGGTGGGTAAAGAAGAACCTGTGGATCTTGGAGGAGCTGAGGGAGGGTGAATATAATCAAAGTACATTGTATGAAATTATAAAATACACTAATAAAGATATCTGATGAAATGATTATTCTTCTATGTTCATAGTCACATTGCAATATGAATTTGGGTCAAATAGAACCAGGCCTGGGTAGAAATACACATGCACTTGCTCATAAACTTCATGTAGAAAAAGGCTGAAGTTGTAAATAAGGCTGAAGGTCTCTATCATGAAAAAATGAAGAACATAAACAATTACAGTTTGAGGTTGTCTTAATAATGAATTTTTAGCAACTGGCAATGATTCTTATTTCTTTGTGGGTTTTTGTCCCAGTGGTAAATTTCTATTTTCCCTCTCAGGAATGAAGTCCATTTTACCATTTAAGGAGTCTCTCATGTACCCAGTCCACCTAAAGGAGCAGAGGGGGTTGTAGTGTCCACTCTTATTCCAGCTCATCTACAGTTACAGAGATAGAGAACCAACTCTGTTTTAGAAGGAGTTTCTAGACATCTTCAGATCAGTGGAAAATGAGTGTAATGGGGAATCAATGGGTGGAATACTGCAAACCAAAAGAAAATCCCAAACCCCTTAAAGCCATGGTCTCCATGCTCTGGGGCCCCTTCTCTATTGGAGAAGATTCAAACATCACCATTCAACTTCATTTTACTTTGCCCTGAGCTGTCCTTTTCACCTCCTCCTCCTCCTCCTCCTCCTCCTCCTCCTCGTCCTCGTCCTCCTCCTCCTCCTCCTCCTCCTCCTCCTCCTCTTCTTCTTCTTCTTCTTCTTCTTCTTCTTCTTCTTCTTCTTCTTCTTCTTCTTCTTCTTCTTCTTCTTCTTCTCTGATCAACAAAAAATCCTACATGCTGGCCAGTCTCATAACAATTTCCAACAGTCTCAAACAATGTAGTCAGACCTATACTTACCACATGTGGGTTGTGATGCACCAAAATTATTTAATACAGTCAAGAAATCTCACTGGAAGCACAATAATGTTGTATTGATTTGTGTTTTCAAGGACCATGGGAAGGCAGAACAACTTTTGGAGTCATATTGTCTAGGAGTATTGTGTGGTTGTTGAGCTCTGCATTCAAATTCATCTTTGGTTATTATTAGTAGTCAGAACTTAGACAAGTTAGCATCGTGGGATACTTGCCTCTCACCTCTAAAGCCAAAGGAAAAGTGAGACATTAACACTGATTGGGAGAATTAAGATGCTTCCAACAGGCTAGTAGGAGAGTATTCTGCATATGATGCTAAAGTTACCATAAAATGTGGCTTCTGTTTCCATTACTGGGATGTGTCCTGTAGCCCTTCATCCTAAAGTTGTGAAGTCTCTATGGATTTAACATGTAGATGATGTAATATTTACTACTTCTCTCACTGCTATGGCAAGATATCTGACAGAAGTTACATCAGTAACGGAGGTTTTATCATGGTTCTCAGTTTGAGGACACACAGTCCATCATGGAGGGAAGGCATGGCTGCAGGAGCATGAGACAGCTGGTTACATGACATCCACAGTGGGGAAGCAGAAGGAGATGGATGCTGGTCCTCAGCTCACTTTCTCCTTTTTAATTTAGTTCAGGACCCTGGCCCGTGGTATCACTCCAACCACATTTAGTGTGAATTTTTTTCAACTCAATTTACCTAGTCTTGAAACTCCCTCATAGGCATATGCAGAGAAGTAAGTGTCTCTTGGGTGATTCTAGATCCTGTCAAGTTAAAAGATGTGGACCTGCTCTGAGGAGGAAAGTACTTTAGAGTTTTATTGCTCTGAAGAGACACCATGACCAAGGCAACTCTTATAAAGGAAAACATTTCATTAGGGCTGGCTTATAGTTTTAGAGGTTTAGTCTATTATTATCATGGTGGGAACCATGGCAGCATCCAGGCAGACATGGTGTGGGAGGAAGAGCTGAGAACTCTACATATTGATCTGAAAGCAGCAGAAGGAGACTGTGTATCGCAGTGACATACATCCCCCCAAAAGGCCACAACTACTCCAGCAAGGCAATACCTCTCAATAATGGTCCTCTTGGTGGTCCAAGCATTCATACACATGAGTCTATGGGGTCCATACCTGTTCAAACAACTACAGAAAGATTTCCACTTTAATCTCCTCTAAAATGCATAGCTTGTTCCAGAAACACTGACGTGAGTCCATCCAGCAGATTGATATCATAGCCCCTCATTGAGATCCTCTGCATGACCCCATGTGCTTCTTTAAGATTTCGTGGCTCACCTGACCCTTTATTAGAGTTTAATTCACGTCTCTTCCCACCCATTCTTTTATACAGCAAGGTAGCCTGAATGCACTGCACAGCTTTAGCAGAACTCTCGTGAATGAAGGCAGATGTACCTCCACTATTGCCAACTTCTCTATAATTACTAGTGGACTCAAAATACCAGGGATAAGGAGTGAATATCTACAAGCAATACAAACCAGCTGACCTACTTCTGCTAGGCCCTATAGACAATGTTCTTTCATGAGTTTAAAATTGAAAGGTGATTGCATTACCGTCTTTAATTAGTAGCGTCCATTTTGTCGCTAGGCAATTAGAAAAACTGTGCAATGGCTGAAATCGACAGGCCTGTCCCTACAGTCCCAGTCAAAACTCAGTGACAAAAACTGTATCCTAATGGCTGTGCTTCTATAGATAAGAAGAGTCTGTCCTCCATTGGGGAGGTGGCAGATGTAAGGCTTGTGCTTCTCAGTCCCACAAATACACGCTTACTCACAGTGGTCTTGTCTTTTCTGTTTCATAGTCAATCCCTTCAGGAGTACTTATTGGATACCAACTCTATATCACATAGACCTCATTCATAGCCTGAGATTTGTGTTGCTTTGTAGAAGAAACTGGGAAAGCAGGGATGAGGTGTGTTGTTCTGTTATCTCTCCCGCTTCACAGAGAGGGAACTATGAGCAAGATTCATGCAGTGAATGGTGGGTAAATTTCATTCTGAAGCCCAGGCCCAGATGCCAGATGCCAGTAGCACCATGTTAGTGGAAGTTTTTAAGGCTATGACAAATGTTCATTATGGATGAGTAGATAAAGAAGCTGGGATCTCTCTCTATTTTGCATCCTGGCCTATAATTAGACTACACCTCCTCTCTCTCTCTCTCTCTCTCTCTCTCTCTCTCTCTCTCTCTCTCTCTCTCTCTCTGTATGTGTGCACACAAGTTCATGTGTGTGTGTGTGTGTGTGTGTGTGTGTGTGTGTTTCTGGAGAATGAATATCCAGAATCAAAGAGGGCAAAATAGTTCACTAGGTATCTTAGTTATGATTTTACTGCTGTGAATAGACACCATAACCAAGACAACACGTCCTCTTATAAGGACAACATTTAATTGGGGCTGGCTTTCAGGTTCAGAGGTTTATTCCATTATCACCAAGGCAGGAACATGGAAGCATCCAGTTAGGCAAGGGACAGGAGGATCTGAGAGTGCTACATCTTCATCTGAAGGCTGCTAGCAGAATACTGGCTTCTAGGCAGCTAGGATGAGGGTCTTAAAGCCCATGCCTACAGTGCCATGCCTACTCCAAAAAGGCTGCACCTACTCAAATAGGATTATACCTTCTAATAGTGACACTCCCTTGGCCAAGCCTATACAAACCATCACACTAGGTAAAGTTGATTGTCGTCAAGTCTAAAGACCTAAGACTTGATCCCAGGACCCTAAATGATTAAAAGAGATAACCAACTCCTTTGGATCATCTATGAACTCTATCATATGCCACAGCATATGTGTGCATTTATGAACATTGCTTCTAATCCACAAAAAAAGAGGATAGAATTGAGGCAGAAGGATGTATGCTGACTGTTCATTTGTTCCTCAGATTTGACAGCTAATCTGGAGAAGAAGAAATACACTTAAGTAACTGTTAAAGTGCACAGGATCATGGTTTTCCCAGCATCCACACTTTTAAATACATATGGAGTTGATGGATTCAAAACAGTTTCTTGAACATTCTATCAAATGTCACCCATACTTTTTGCATGCAGCCATCATCCATGTTCATCCCAATACAACATGCCTGATGTTCCCTTCTGGATGGGTGCAGAAAAAAAGAACATTGATCGTGGTGGTTCAGAAAGTGCCTATTGCTGTCTGACAGCACAATTATACAGCATTATCCCGTGAAATATATTAACATATATTTCGAGTCCTTTACAGTTTTGCCTCTGTGTTGGTAAGTGACATATTCTAATGTGTGAGGAGGAGCTCAGGATGACAACCGTTATCTCACTATAGTATTTACCAGCCATAGAGGAATGCAAGGTGGAAATGAATAACTGTAGAGTACAGAATGTCCCAGTCAAGGATCCGTGGAAAGCTGTGTGAATACACCTGTAGGAATATGACATTAAACTAGCTAGATTAAACACTGAGAATTCCAGTACCTGAATCTTTAGTTATTTTGGTTACATTCTGGAAAATGTCAGTTTTATGTAGCTGCATTATTTTTGACATGAGTTCCTGTGTTATTTGCAAAGGAAGGATCCTGAGTCAAGCACCATTAGATGACATCTGATGACTTTGGCTTCTGTGCCTGTTCATCTTCTGTTCTGCACAGGGCATCCTCTCTTAGCCCCACCCATTAAAACTCTATCCTTCCCCATGCTGCTCACTTTCCCCAAATGGAGCATACCGATGCTCTTCAAGGACTTTTGGACCACACTGATGCTCTTCAAGGACCTTTGGTCCTCACTGATGTTCTTCAAGGACCTTTGGACCACAGTGATGTTCTTCAAGGACTTTTGGACTATACTCAGGTACTTCCAGGACCTCTACACCCACAAGTAGAGAATGACAGGAGAAGGAGCTAGTGATCAAGGTAATGACTTCCCCACCCTCTCCAACACAGGCTGGCTGCACCCCTTGAGTAAATGACATACATGTTGATACTTCCTCTCAAGCTTCAATGGCTTCTCCTTCCTCTCATGAGTGTGGACATTGCCATTGCATTATGCCACCTGCCAGTTGGGATATATAATTTAACATTGTATCAGTTTTTCCTTCTTGAAGTAATACCTGTATTTATCCTGATGTCTACTGCTTTACTCTGTAGTCCTATGATATAAGAATTCTTTTAAAATTCATAACGAAGTTTTGATAGTGGCATTTCAATATGTATATTACAATAACATTGCAAATGACACAGGCATGTTAGAAAAAAATAATAAAAATAATGGCCTCTAGTTGACTGAATTTTGAACTCACTCACCTTGTCCAGCCAATCTTTTTACAGGTGAACATTTTAGGTTCAACTTTAGGTTTTCAGTTAACATTTAATGACAGTAGAAAGAGGAAGAGCCATATTCAAACTCATTTAGATCAAGCTCACAAGTAGTCCCCAGACGAACATCATATTAGAATCAAATTTTCCACTTACAACTCGCTTGCTGTGATTGGGTTTTGTATATTGTGTGGCTTAACATCAATATTGGTGAGTTGGGTCGAACACTAAGGTGATTTCCCCAAACAATGTGTGATAAATTCTGCAAATGAGGACATTCCAATTTCAATGAAGTCTAGTTGTCTCAGATGACTAATATCTGCCACCTAACCTTGAAATCCCACTTTACAAATATCTGCATGGGATACGTTTCATCCCTAACTAAGGGACATTCAAGGGGACAAAGAGGTCGAGGGGGGGTGAGGAGAGAGAGAGAGAGAGAAAGAGAGAGAGAGAGAGAGAGAGAGAGAGAGAGAGAGAGAGAGAGAGAGAGAGAGAGAGAG